>PVKV010008859.1:0-84890 GCA_004027835.1 Alouatta palliata
CCCAGCACTTTGGGAGGCCGAGGCGGGTGGATCACGAGGTCAAGAGATCGAGACCATCCTGGTCAACATGGTGAAACCCTGTCTCTACTAAAAATACAAAAATTAGCTGGGCATGGTGGCATGTGCCTGTAGTCCCAGCTACTCGGGAGGCTGAGGCAGGAGAATTGCTTGAACCCAGGAGGCGGAGGTTGCGGTGAGCTGAGATCGCGCCATTGCACTCCAGCCTGGGTAACAAGAGCGAAACTCTGTCTCAAAAAAAAAAAAAAAAAAAAAAAAAGAAAGCTAGATTTTTCTTACCCAGGCCTGAGTTATACCCTATGTATGTTTATTTACTGATCTGTATTTTTTTACTCTTATGTTAATTTATTTTATTGAAGTAATAATGTACTTAATTTTAAAAGTCCAGTAGTACAAGAAGACTTGCCAGATACTTTTCTTACTGTATTCCTCAAACCAACTTTATGAGGCAGTACTTGGTCTTATGTGCATTTTAATTACAAAGAAACAAGACTATAGAATTGTGGAAAGTTGCATAATTTCACATAGGATACCAAAGATCTAACTGATTTAAAAAGACTCCAGGATTTTTACTTGATTGAAGAGAGAGAGGCAAAGGAAAATAATTCTCCACTCAGAGGACCTGGCCCTGTTTGTGTGGGTGCCTAGCTTGTCCTGGTTAATGGAAGATGCCTCAGATAATACTGCCCCTATTTGATTCACTCTTCAGAAGCCCCTTCTCTGTGATCACTGTCATTCATTTAGGGCATCTGAATGTGCCGGGCTCCAGGAATGAACAGTTTTCTTATGAAAATTTAAAACAATATGACATGCTGACTGGGCGCAGTGGCTCACACCTGTAATCCCACCACTTTGAGAGGCCGAGGCAGGTGGATCACTTGAGGTCAGGAATTTGAGACCAGCCTGGCCAAACATGGTCAAAACCCGTCTCTACTAAAAGAAAAATTAGCCTGGTGTGGTAGTGCACACCTGTAATCCTAGTGGCTTGGGAAGCTGAGGCAGGAGAATCACTTGAACCCAGGAGGCAGAGATTACAGTGAGCTGAGATCAGGCCAGTGCACTCCAGCCTGGGCAACAGAGCAAGGCTCCATCTCAAAACAAAAACAAAATGCTAGTGATTCTTTATCATGAGTGATTTTACCCCCTCACCCCTGGCCAGGCAACATCTGGAAACATTTCTGGTACCACAGGTCAGAAGTGCTACCAGCATGTAGTAGGTAGAAGCTAAGGATGCTGCAAAACACCCTCTAGTGCCCTAGATACCCCTGCACAGCAGACAACTATCCACCCAAGAGATCAATAGTGCTGAGTTTGAGAAACATTTCTGAACACAAAGCCACACAAGAACACCAGCAAAATGTAGATGAACACCAACATATATGCTAAAAAATAGACTTAAAATCATCACTAGAAATTTTACAGAGCTATAAGATAAAACTCTAAATGGACAGTAATAGGCAAGGTACCAAAGAAGAATAAAGATGGCTAGTAAATATATGAAAACATGATCTTACTAATTAAGTGTGGACCAAAAAATCAAGTTCTTACTGAACAGATTGCCAAGGATTTTTAAAAAATTGGTTATATTCAATGTTGTCCATAATATAGAGAATCATGATACATTCTCTTGGGGGAAGTGTAAGATGGGGAAAAACTGAAAAAAATGTGTCATCGTACATGTTGATTTGGAAGTTGCATATTCTTTGACACTGCAGTTTTTCACTTCTTGGAACTTACCCTGAGAAAATAGGTGGGGTAATGTCTATGCAAAAAGTTGTTCTTTACAGCATTTATTATGAAAAGGAAAAATCTTTAAAGTATAATACACTTTATATGGAGTGTTTAACCATATTAAAGTTGAGTATTTTTTTTTTTAAGAATCTGGCACCTTTTCCTACACATCTTTTTCACTTTTCTCAGTGCTGTTCCTCTTCCAGTGGACCTTTGTTGCAAGATTTAGGTGGAGTGTGTTTGATGTTGTAGGAGGCAGTGACATTCAAGGATGTGGCTGTGGTCTTCTCAGACGAGGAGCTGCGGCTGCTGGACCTTACCCAGAGGAAGCTGTACCGAGATGTGATGCTGGAGAATTTCAGGAATGTAGTCTCAGTGGGTGAGGCCAGGCATTCTCTGACTGAACATTGGCTCCCTCTGGTGTCTCTCTGTCCTTGGGTATACAGGGCTTTGAAGTTCTTGAACTGGTTTTCAGTTTTCTAATCATCCATCGTAAGGCATAGTTAAGGAATTTTTAAAGTCTTTTTCCCCTGGCGAAAGTGTATATTTTGTTAAAGAACTATAAATTGACGACACGACAACTGTTCACTTCTATCCTTTCTCAAATTGTGGTCATCTCCAGTTAGTGGGTCATGATACATTTGGTGAATTGTACCATTCGTTTTTTTAATGAAATAAAATGGGGTAGAAAATGTCAGAGCACTTGGCAATAACTGCACGTTGCAGCAAAAACTATGTCTTGTTGCCAAGAAGACTGTGAGAGACAATGGAGAAGGCATGATGAAAACACATTTTTTCCAGTAATTTATACTTACATCTGCATATCTTGGGTCTTTGCATGAAATATGCTTCCTCCAATGGGTCATAATTAGAAGTGTGGAAAACACGAATTTTGATGTCCTAAAGATGATGAAATAAGGACAAGAATTTTTAGTAATTTTGGCCTCTGATGTATTAATTATAAAATTATGTCCTTGCCTTTTCACAGCGTATCAGTCCATACTAGATGGTCTACCCCAGTCAGAGAGAGAAGAAAAGCTGTGGATGATGAAGACAGCAACCCAGAGAGATAACTCCTCAGGTGAGGAGAAGTTGGGGCTGCTGGACTTTTTTCTGTTAGTCTTGGAGATAGTCCAAGGTTGGTAAACAAAAATATGTGACGAAGGCATAGCCTAGAACAGTTTTTTTCCCCTGATGAATAGCTAATCTAATTCTATTTTGTTAGGTACTTTTGGATATGTGTAGATCTGTATCCATTAACCCACTTAGTTTGTTCAAGATGCTAAAACAAAATACTATGGACTGGGGGACTTATAAACAAGAGAAATTTATTTCTCACAGTTCTGGAGTCCGGGAAGTCCACATTCACAGCAACAGCAGATTCATTGTCTGCTGAGGGCCCACTTCCTGATCCAAAGACAGTGCCTTCTTGCTGTGTCCTTACATGGAAGGGGCAAGAAATCTCTCTCAGGCCTCTTTTATAAGGGCACTAATCCTATTTGTGAAAAATCTGCCCTCATGACCTAATTACCTTCCGAATGCCTTAGGAATTAGGATTTCAGCATACAAACAACGAGGGCGCACACATTGAGCCCACAGCACCCACATCTAATTGAAAGCTTAGCTTTAGTTGTGATCAAATTGAATATCATTTCCCCCTTGTGGCTTTCCTGTAGCCATTAATAGTGAATCTTGCTCACTTGGTGAAGAACTACTTTTTAGAATAAAGATTTTTAAAGCCACTTTTAAGACAGGTCCCCTGTAAAAGAAAAATACTTTACAGAAGGAAAAAATAATGTTTAGAGAATAGCTTTTAAGTCTTTCCCTTTAAAGATTTTCTTTGTGGCAACTATTTACCTCTTCCAAAGAGAGTACAGAAAAGAATGTTACTTATCATTTTAGTCATCCCTTTTCAAATATGGTATGTATAGCAATGCCTTTATTTTCTATAAAATTAGCCATAAGCAAATAAATGTTATAGAAGATAGCCATTAAATAAACATATGTTAAAGAAGGTAGATTTTAGTTTTCTCTTCATTGTAATAAGGGCCTAACATCATTTTCAATTAGAAATATTATAACCTGGGCAGAATACAGAAATTGCCCTCTTTAAATTGACACATTCTCAGGAAGACCAAAAAAAAAGTCACATTTAAAAATGAAAACTTGTGGCCAGGCATGGTGGCTCATGCCTGTAATTCCAGCACTTTGGGAGGCTGAGGCTGGTGGATCACCTGAGACCTGGAGTTCCAGACCAGCCTGGCCAACATGGTGAACTGCTGTCTCTACTTTAAAAATACAAAAATTAGCTGGGCATGGTGATGGGTGCCCATAATCCCAGCTACTTGGGAGGCTGAAGCAGGAGAATCGCTTGAACCCAGGAGGTGGAGGTTGCAGTGGGCCTAGAGTGTGTCATTGCACTCCAGCCTGGGCATCAAGAATGAAACTCCATCTCAAAATAAAGAAAGAAATAAAAATAAAAGTGAAAACTTGCAAAATCTATACAGACATGACAAAACTATGTAGGCTTGAACTTAAAGGAAACACATTCATCTGTTTTCCAAGTTTCCATTATTACAACATAACTTTCTATTTGAATAATTTGTTTGATTAAGAAATTAATACCGGCCGGGCGCGGTGGCTCACGCCTGTAATCCCAGCACTTTGGGAGGCCGAGGCGGGTGGATCATGAGGTCAAGAGATCGAGACCATCCTGGTCAACGTGGTGAAACCCCGTCTCTACTAAAAATACAAAAATTAGCTGGGCGTGGTGGCGTGCACCTGTAGTCCCAGCTACTCAGGAGGCTGAGGCAGGAGAATTGCTTGAACCCAGGAGGCGGAGGTTGCGGTGAGCCGAGATCGCGCCATTGCACTCCAGCCTGGGTAATAAGAGCGAAACTCCGTCTCAAAAAAAAAAAAAAAAAGAAATTAATACCTTTCTTAATCACTTAGGCTAGAACCTTTCAAACTTTTGAGTATGAGTTACAATAAAATAATTTTTATATCATGAACAATACAAACATCCACATATGAATATGTGTGTGTGCCTTAAACAAGAATTTATGCAGAGAAATATATTTACTGCTTACAAAACACCTCTAATATTTTTCTATTCTGTTAATGCTTGTCACAAGCTACTGAATTTATTTCAAACTCACTAATAGTCCTAGCTTCAGTTTGAAAAACAATGGTGTGATCCATACAGAAAAATTTATTTACATCCATCCATTTTTATAGTCTGCTTTCAGAGACAACATTGTTCCTGAGGCCCTAAATATTGACTCCTACTTGAAAAAGAAAAAATTTCAAACAGAGAGAGAGAACAAAAATTTCAGAAACAATCAATCCCTAGATCCCCTAGCCACTTTTCTGCCTTATGATTTTTTTTTCTCCCAAGTAATTCTTACCATCATTTTGTGATCAGCATGATTTTCACAGCAGCACCATTCACTTAGCTTAGCCCTGCATCTGGTGAAACCTTTAACTTCCCAAAAGAATTGCTCTTTCTAGTCCCTTTCCTATTATGCATAGTTTACTTGAAAAAGTTCTTTCACTTTTGTAATTTGGTTCAAAGTCTCCCTGAGCAGACAAATGGGAATTTATTTATTCAGCACATCTGTTGAACACTGTGTGTCATGCAGAGCTCTTGGGTGATGAAGAGGTGAATGATATAAAATGCTTGTCTTCATGGATGGCAACATCCATTCAACAGAGACATAAAAAATGATAAGGGGCATATATAGTTGATCAGAGGGTAATATGTGCTTTGTCAAAACAAAACAGGTGAATGGAAATTGCCAGGGGTGTAAGGTAGATGGGGATAATTTACTATTTGATATTGAGTGGTAAAGCGGCCTCACTGGGCCGAGCGTGGGGTCTCACACCTGTAATCCCAACACTTTGGGAGGCTGAGGCAAGTGAACAGCTTAAGCTCAGGAGCTTGAGACCAGCCTAGGCAAGATGGTAAAACCCCATCTCTACAAAAAATACAAAAATTAGCTGGGTATGGTGGTGTCCTTCTGTAGTCCAAGCTTTTTGCGGGTGCTAAGGCTGGAGAATCACTTGAGCCAGGAGGTTCAGGCTGCAGCAAGCCATGTTCATGCCTCTGCACTCTAGCCTGGGTGTCAGTGAGACCCTGCCTCAAAAAAAAACCGAGGCCTCACTGATAAGATCTTATTTGAAGAGAGCTATATGGCAAACTGGGGGAACAGCATTCCAAGGAGAACATAACTCAGTTATGTTCAGTGTTGACTTTGAGATCTGTACTATTGCCTTACTTATTTTTTCCTTGCAAATTCTTACTCTGTTGTAAAAGAGTAGCTTCTAATTCTTCACTTTTATCCCCCTGGTGGTTATGGAAACTTTAATTGCTATCAGGTTTTAGAATAATGAATGTTATTACCATAAACCTCTTCTCCCAGGTGTTCTCATGGAGGATATTTCCTAGCAAGCAGTAAAGGACCACTATCTGTTTACACTCAGACTTTAGGTATATAGGTCAGCAATTCCCAGTCTTTTTGGCACCAAGGACTGATTTGTTCAAAGACAGTTTTTCCATAGACTAGGGTCGGGGGGATGGTTTCGAAATCAAACTGTTCTACCTCAGATCTTCAGCCCTCAGTTAGATTCTCATAAGAGTACACAATCTGGATCCCTTGCATGTGCAGTTCACAATAGGATTTGCGCTCCTATAAGAATCTAATGCCACCACTGATCTGGTAGGCGGCAGAGCTCAGGTGGTAATGCTCACGTGCCGACTGCTCACCTCCTGCTGTGCAGCCCAGTTCCTAACAGACCATGGGCTGCTACTAGTTCTGGTCCATGGCTGAGAAGTTGGGACTCCAACTTAGGTGGTAACATAGTTTCTGCCAAATGTGTGTCTTTCTAACTAGCACAGTGCCTCAAAATCTCCTAACCTTAGAATAAACTTCCAATGAAATAATCCCAGGCAAAGGTTTTGATAATTTATATGCAGGAATTTTACTAGACATTTTGAACAGGGCCACTTTGTTCAGATGTCCATGCAGTAGGCAAGTTTTGTTACATCTGCTACAGCAAAAAATGAAGCTTTTTGGCCAGGTGTGGTGGCTCATGCCTGTAGCACTTTGGGAGGCTGAGGTGGGTGGATCACAAGGTCAGGAGTTCGAGACTAGCCTGGCCAAGATGGTGAAACCCTGTCTTTACTAAAAATACAAAAATTAGCCGGGCGCAGTGGCGGGCACCTGTAATCTCAGCTACTTGGGAGGCTGAGACAAGAGAATCAACTGAACCCGGGCAGAGATTGCAGTTAGCCGAGATCATGCCACTGCACTCTAGCCTGGGAGACAGAGCAAGATTCCATCTCAAAAAAAAAAAAAAAAGAAAAAGAGGCTTTTAGTAAGGTTCAATGTCTTGGTAAAGATTTCTTAGGAAATAGTTTCCTGTTCTGCAACCACCACATTTCTACCCGGTAGCTCACATAGAAATTTAGCATGATTCTAAGCAGGTCTTATTAATGTGTAGTGAATGAGAACCTGGTGACTCCCTCTTGATTTCTTGGTACATGTACATGATGATAAAGAAACATGGAACCTTCTCCTGGTTGAATGAAGCCATAGGCTGTGGGCCTGAGTTTATAAACTTGATATCTTGGAACAAAACATTATTTACATGCTCCATCTCCAATTTTTTTTTATCCTTTTAGGAGGCAAGCATCTAAAAGAGATGGAGACTCTTCAAGAGGTAGGATTAAGGTACCTGCCTCATGAAGAGCTTTTCTGCTCCCAGATCTGGCAACAGATTACAAGAGAATTAACCAAGTGTCAAGATTCTGTGGTAAATATTCAAAGAACAGACTGTCAGTTGGAAAAACGAGATGATTTGCGCTGTAAAGATGAAGCGTTCAATAATCAGAGTTCCCATCTTCAAGTTCACCGCAGAGTCCACACTGGTGAAAAATCCTACAAAGGGGAACATTGTGCGAAAAGTTTCAACTGGAGCCCCCATCTTCAAATTAACCAAAGGGCTCATGAAGGAGAGAAGCCCTACAAATGTGAAAAATGTGATAATGCCTTCCGTCGGTTTTCAAGTCTTCAAGCCCATCAGAGAGTCCACAGTGGAGCAAAATCATACATAGATGATACGACTTACAAGAGTTTCAGTCAGAGATCACATCTTCACCATCATCAGAGAGTTGCCACTGGAGAGAATCTATACAAATATGAAGAATGTGGGAGGAATGTTGGGAAAAGCTCATATTGTCAAGCTCCTCTGACAGTTCATACAGGAGAGAAACCCTATAAATGTGAGGACTGTGGGGTGAGCTTCAGTCAGAGATCATATCTTCAAGTTCATCTGAAAGTTCACACTGCAAAGAAACCGTATAAGTGTGAAGAGTGTGGGAAGAGCTTCAGTTGGCGTTCACGACTGCAGGCTCATCAGCGAATTCACACTGGCGAGAAGCCATACAAATGCAATGTATGTGGCAAGAGCTTTAGTTACAGCTCACACCTTAACATTCATTGTAGAATCCACACAGGAGAGAAACCCTATAAATGTGAGGAGTGCGGGAAAGGTTTCAGTGTGGGTTCACACCTTCAGGCCCATCAGATAAGCCACACTGGAGAGAAACCATACAAATGTGAGGAGTGTGGGAAAGGTTTCTGCCGAGCCTCAAATCTTCTGGACCATCAAAGAGGCCATACTGGAGAGAAACCGTATCAGTGTGATGCATGTGGTAAGGGCTTCAGTCGTAGCTCAGATTTTAACATTCATTTTAGAGTCCATACAGGGGAAAAACCCTATAAATGTGAAGAGTGTGGCAAGGGCTTCAGCCAGGCCTCAAATCTTCTGGCCCATCAAAGAGGCCACACTGGAGAGAAACCCTACAAATGTGGTACATGTGGGAAGGGCTTCAGTCGGAGCTCAGATCTTAATGTACACTGTAGAATCCACACAGGAGAGAAACCCTATAAATGTGAGAAGTGTGGTAAGGCCTTCAGTCAGTTCTCCAGCCTTCAGGTGCATCAGAGAGTCCACACTGGAGAGAAACCGTATCAGTGTGCAGAGTGTGGGAAGGGCTTCAGTGTAGGTTCACAGCTTCAAGCCCATCAGAGGTGCCACACTGGAGAGAAACCTTATCAATGTGAGGAGTGTGGAAAGGGCTTCTGTCGGGCCTCAAATTTTCTGGCACATCGTGGAGTCCACACAGGAGAAAAACCATACCGATGTGATGTGTGTGATAAGCGCTTCAGGCAGAGATCCTACCTTCAAGCCCACCAGAGGGTCCACACAGGAGAGAGACCATACAAATGTGAGGAATGTGGCAAAGTCTTCAGCTGGAGCTCATACCTTCAAGCCCATCAAAGAGTTCACACTGGAGAAAAACCATACAGATGTGAGGAGTGTGGGAAGGGCTTCAGTTGGAGCTCAAGTCTTATCATTCATCAGCGAGTCCATGCTGATGATGAAGGTGACAAGGACTTTCCTTCATCAGAGGATTCACACAGGAAAGAAACTCAATAAAATATGTTTTACTATCTTAGATGGGTGCTGAAATGTTTTAATTATCAGAGCTATCATAGACAAAACATTTGTTTTATAGAGTCAATAGTTCAGCCAAATGACTGGGAGACTGCACAGCAGAGAAGCTTCACAAGAGTGGAGTTATACAGACTGCATTCAGAACACTGACCATTAGCTGATACATGCAAACAAGAGAATTAGGAAGGATGAGTCTGATCTGGAGTGAACCAGAAGTACTAAGATGGAAATGCTGAACTCTGTTCCAGTAGAATATAAGCTCCAAGAGGGTAGGGACTTTGTTGACTGCCAAATCTACTCTGCCTTTTCAGTGCCTAAACACTAATTTTTCAGTAATATTTGAAATTACTATCATATTTGAAATTCAGGCATATTTGACATCTTTATTATTTATCTCTAAAAATTTCTCTAAAATTGTACTCAGAAGAATTCTGCAAGGCTTGGAGGACATATGTTAGTCATATGGCCTGATTTTCCCATTTTTGCAGGTCTCATGGATAGTATCAAACTGAAGGTTGCAGCTTGTTAATGGGTACAGAAATCAGTTTCTGGGGCTAGCAACTAGAAGTTTTGTATGTTAACTGCTTTACTGAGGTGTAATCTGCATGTAGTTACATGCACAAATCTCAAGTTTATGTCTTCCTGAATTTTGATAAATGTAATCATCACCAAGATCAATGTACACAATAATCTCTATTAAACCAAAAAGTTTCTTGTGCCCATTTCCAGTCAGTCCCACCTCCAGTGCCACGTATTATGATTTCTAAATTATAAATTAATTAGGTCTGTTCCTGAGCTTCATATGGATTTAGTATGTACTCATATCTGAATTCTTAGGATCACATGTATGATCATCTCAGTAGATTCAGAGAAAACATTTGACAAAATTCAGCATCCATTCATGATAAAAAATTCTACAATGAGATAAAAGGCATCTATGAAAATCATACAAGCTAACTTGTTTTAAAATTAAGGAATAATTTAAAGTGAAACTGACTCTAGTGTATCATTATGCATTTTGGCAAGTGCTATCATGTGAACACCACCATCACAATCAAGACATTTAACAGTTCTAGCACCCCCTGCCCTAAAACTTGCTTGTTCTGTTTAGTTATCCCCTCTCCCCATCACCAGCCTTTGTAACACTGACTCATTTTCTGTCTGTATAGTTTATCTTTTCCAGAATGTCATATAAATAGAATCCTAGAGTATGTTTCCTTTGGAGTCTGGCACTTTTCACTTAATGCTTCTGAGACTCATCTGTCTTGTTGCATATATCAGCACAGAAGTCATTTCTTTTCATTGTTGATATGAATGTTCCACAGTTTATCCATTTATCACTAGTGGGATATTTGGGTTTTCAGGTTTTAGTAATTATTAAGAAAGCTGTCAACATTTGCATATAGTTTTGTGTATCCACATTTTCTTTTGTCTTAGTAAAAGGGAGTGGAATTGCTGGGTTTTATTGTAACAGTATATTTATCTATGAAAAACTGACAAACTTTTCTAAAATAACTATTATTTTACATTCCCACCACCAGTGTATGAAAGTCCAGTTCCTTAACTTCAGCAATTGGTATGTCAGGGTTTGGTTTGGTTTTTATTTTCATTGATGTATGTGTCTATCATTTTGCCAAATATTGCACATCTTGACTTTTGTATCTGTATATAATGTCTTAAAACAAGAGAGTGTGAGTCTTCCAACTCCATTATTTTATTTTGGCTATCAAATTTGTTCGCCTTGCCACAATTTCTAGAATCAGCTTTGCCATCTGTAAAAATAATTTGCTTGGATTTTTATTGAGAGTGCAATGAATATATAGATGAGTTTGGGGACAACTGACATTTCAGCAATACTGAGAATGTTCTAAATCATATACACAGTATCTACCTATTTGTTTAAGACTCCCATATTTCCTTCACCAGTAATTTGTAGTTTTAACATATAGATCTTGCACATACTTTATTAGATTTATACCTAAGTATTCCTTTTTTGGGGTTCTAAATTAAATAGTACTATTTTTCAAATTTCAATTTCCAATTTTTTTTTAATATATGGAAATACAATAGATTGTTTTATGGTGACTTTTGTCTCCTATGATCTCACCAAAGAGATATAAATGGCATGCCTCCTTTGTTCAGTGTCTCTTGTGGCAAGATGGCTAATGGGAGCACCCTTTCTACAGAAAGTAAAGTTGCCTTGCTGAGAAAATTAAATTTTTATTTGAGTGCTACTTCTTTTGTGGCACCAAAAATTTATATATAACACCACCATTTGTTAAGAAGACTGTTCTTTCCCCTACTAAATGGTCTTAGCACCCTGTTGAAAATGAATTGACAATATCAGAACTTATTTGTGGATTTTGAATTCTATTCCACTGATTTATATGTCTACCTTTATGCTAGTACCATACTGTAGTTTTCTAGTAACTTTTGAAATTGGGAAATGTGAGTCCTTCAACTGTTCTTTTCTAAAGTTGTTTTGGTTATTTTGGGTCCCTTGCATTTCCATATGAATTTAGGATCAGCTGGTCAATTTCCTGGGGCAGGGGAGCCAGCTAGGATACTGATAAGGATTGCATTGAATCCATAGATCAGTTTGGGAGGTACTGCTATCTTAACAATATTAAATTTTCTCATCCATGAACCACAGATGTCTTTCCTTTTATTTAGGTCTTCTTTAATTTTTTTTCAATGATGTTTTATAGTTTTCAGTGTACAAATTTTTTCCTTTGTCAACTTTATTCCTAAGTATTTTCTTCCTTCAAATTCTATTGTAAATTGAATTGTTTTTCTTCTTTCATGTTTTGATTATTCTTTGATAGCGTGCAAGAACAGAATTGTTTTTGCATATTGATCTTCCTGTAACTTTGCTGAACTCATTTACTAGCCTTATTAGTTTTTTGTGATTTCTTTAGGAATTTATGTATATAAAATCATATCTGCAAATACAGTTTTACTTCTTCATTTTCCTTCTTCATTTCCATATGGATACCTCTTATTTCATTTCTTTGTCTAGTTGCCCTGGCTAGAACCTCCAGTGTGTATCAAATAGAAGTGGTGAGAGTTGGCCGGGCATGGTGCCTCATGCCTGTAGTCCCAGCACTTTAGGAGGCTGAGGCGAGCAAATCACCTGAGGTCAGGAGTTCAAGACCAGCCTGGCCAACATGGTAAAACTCAATCTCTACTAAAAATACAAAAATTAGCCAGGCATGGTCGTAGGTGTCTGTAATTCCAGCTACTCAGGAGGCTGAGACAGGGGAATACCTTGAAGGTAGAGGTTGCAGTGTGCGGTGAGCCAAGATCATGCCACTGTACTCCAGCCTAGGCAACAGAATAAGACTCCCATCTCAAAAACCAAAAATAAAAAGTGGTGAGAGTGCACATCTTTGTCTCTGATCTTAGAAAGTAGGTTTTTCACCATTAAGTATGATATTAGCTGTGGGTTTTTTATAGATGCCCTTTATTGTGTTGAAGAAGTTCCCTTCCATTTCTAATTTGTTGAATGTGTTTTTTAAATCATGAACAGGTGTGCATATTTCATGGATTTCTGTATCTTTTTTATTTCCTTTTACCTACTTTGGGTTTCAGATGTTCTTTTTTTGTTTGTTTGTATTTAAGGTAAAAGCTTAGGTCACTGTATTAGTCTTTTCTGACACTGCTATAAAGAAATCCCTGAGATTGAGTAACTTATAAAGAAAAGAGGTTTGGTTGGCTTACAGGGCTGCAGGCTATACAGGAAGCATAGTGGCTTCTGCTTGTGGGGAGGTCTCAAGGAGCTTTTACTTATGGCAGAAGTCACATGGCTGGAGCAGGAGGAAGGCAGCGAGGGAGGAGGTTCCATGCCCTTGTAAACAACCAGATCTCCTGAGAATTCACTCACTATACAATACCAATGCTGAACCATTCATGAGAACTCCACACCCATGATCTATTTACCTCCCACAGGCCTTACCTCCAACACTGGGGATTGCAATTCGACATGAGATTTGGTGGGGACACAGACCCAAACGATATCAGTCACTGATGGACTAATACAGTGTTTATCTTAAGAAACAAGAAAAAGAAGAGCATCTGAAACCCAAATCATATCAGTCACTGAGGCACTCTTCTCTTTTGATACAGGCATTTAATGCTATACATTTTCCTTGAAGTCTTATTTTATCTACATCCTATACATTTTGATATGTTTTTAATTTTTTTTTATTTTATTTGACTTGTAGACTGTGAAATGCTGGGTAGGCGTGGTGGCTCACACCTGTAATCCCAGCACTCTGGGAAGCCCAGATGGACAGACTGCTTGAGATCAGATCAGGAGTTGGAGACTAGCCTGGCTAACATGGCAAAACCCTATCTCTACTAAAAAAATAGAAAAATTAGCCAGGTATGGTGGCTTACACCTGTAGTCTCAGCTACTTGGGAGGCTGAGGCAGAATTGCTTGAACTTGGGAGGCGGAGGTTGCAGTGAGCTGAGATTGCACCACTGCTCTCCAGCCTGGGTGACAGAGTGAGACTGTCTCAAAAAAAAAAAAAAGTTATTCCCCGGGCGCAGTGGCTCATGCCTGTAATCCCAGTACTTTCAGAGGCCGAGGCAGGCAGATCATGAGGTCAGGAGATCAAGACCAGCCTGACCAACATGGTGAAACCCTGTCTCTATTTAAAAAATACAAAATTAGCCAGGCGTGGTGGCACACACCTGTAATCCCAGCTACCCAAGAGGCTAAGGCAGGAGAATTGCTTGAACCCGGGAGGCGGAGGTTGCTGTGAGCAGAGAGCATGCCATTGCACTCCAGCCTGGGTGACAAAGCGAGATTCTATCTCAAAACAAAAAAAAAGTTATTTAGTTCCTGCTGTCTTCTTGTTATTGATTCTTAATCTAATACTAATGTGGAATAGAGAACATATTCTATATAACTTGAATCCTTATAAAGCTTTTGAGATTTGTTGAATGGTCCAGGTTATGGCCTATCTTGACATATGATCTGTATGTACTTGGAAAAATTAGGCATTTTGCTATTGTTTGGCAGAATGTTATGTCAATAAAATCTCATCGGTTGATAATATTGTTCAAATCTTCTCTGTCCTTATTGATTTTTCAGCTATTCTGTCAATTATTGTCAGCAGTGTTACCATATTTGACTGTAATTGTTATGTCAATTTCTGTACAGATTTACACATTTTTGTGTTTTTGGTCTTTTATCCAGTCCGTTGTTCATTCTGGGTCATTTCTACTGTTCTGTCTTCCAGTTTCCTGATTCTTTCCTCTGTTCTCTCCATTCTGCTGCTAAGTATATCCAATGAGTTTTAACTGGTTACTGAATTTCTCAGGTCTCAAAATTCCATTTGGTGTTTCTTTATATCTTTGATTTCTTTGCTGAGACATTCTGTATTTTTGTTTCAAGCATGTTCGTAATTATTATCTGAAGCATTTTTAAGATGGATGCTTTAAAATTCTTGTCAAATAGTTCTAATATTTCTATCATCTTAGTGTAGGCATCTGTTGAGTCTTTTTCATTCAGTCTGAGATCTTCCTGGTTCTTGATGTGATAAATGTCTTCTGTTAGAACTGAACATTTTTGGTTTTATGAGCTGAGGCTCTGGATCATACCTAACAAAGTACCACTGATTGGGCAGCTTAAACAACATGAATTAATTTCTTTACAGTTCTGAAGGGCAGAAGTCTGATATCAAGGTGTCAGTAGCATATTTCTTCTGAAGTCTCTCTCTTTGGCTGGTAGATGGCCATGCTCTTCTGGTATCCTCACATGCTACCTTTACACACCCTTTGAGTGTCTGTGTCCTGATCTCTTTTCTAAGGACACCAGTCATACTGGATTAGGGCCCACACCAAAGACCTCATGTAACCTTAATTGCCTCTAAAGACCTTATCTTCAAATACAATTCACATGTTGAGGTACTGAGAGTTAGGACTTCAACATATGACCTTGGGGAGTGGAGTGCACGATTCAGTTTATATTACCTGGTCTCCTCTGACATCACTGTGGTAGGGAAAGTGGGTGCTGCCTCATTATTATTAGATGGTGACAGAAATCCAGATTTCCCACTTAGCTTCCATTGATACCCACAGGGGCTCCTCATTACTAGTGGCAGGGGTAGGAGTTCTGGTTTCCCACTAGACCTGCACTGATATCTTAATTTGGGGGGAATGGAGTGCCTTATTACTGCACTCCAAGCAGCTTCTACTATTTGCACTGGGTTAAGGGGTGGGGAGTGTCCTCATTACCACTGGGTGGTGAGGAAAGTCCTGACTGTCCTGGCAAGAGTGGTAGCATGGGTCTTTGCTGGCATGCTGGGGATAGTGCTGAAGTTTTCTCTTGTGGTATTTGACTAGAGCACAGCAGTAATTGTCTAAAAATTTTCTGTCTTGCTAGGCTGCCCTCTTCCTTGTCTTTTGGCTAAAGAGAGCAGGCTTTGCTGGGACTTTTTGTCTGTGCCCACTGCTGTATTGGGACTGCTGGCTTCTTGGGCTTTAAGTCTGGCACAAAGGAGGCATAAGGAAAGCCAAGGCAACTCAGCATTAGTGTACCTTTTCTCTATCACTCAGTCTTCTTTTTCTCTTTTTTTATAACTAATGCCCAGGGTTTTGATTGTACTTAGCTGGGTGAATAAAGAAAGTACATCTATTCCATTTTCCTGGAAGTCCCTTTTCAACTTTTTTTTTTTTTTTTTTTTTTTTTTTTGAGACAGAATCTCACACTATCACTCAGGTTGGAGTCCAGTGGCATGATCTCGGCTCACTGCAACCTCCACCTCCCACCTCCTGGGTTCAAGCAAATCTCCTTCCTCAGACTCCTGAGTAAGCTGGGACTACAGGCGTGCACCCCCACACCCAACTAATTTTTGTATTTTTAGTAGAGATGGGTTTTTGCCATGCTGGCCAGGCTGGTCTTGAACTCCTGGCCTCAAGTGATGTACCCATCTCAGCCTCCCAAAGTGCTGGGATTACAGGCATGAGCCACCACGCCCATCCTTTTCTTAATGTTTACCAATTTTCCTGAAAAGTACCCATATATTGAATGCAATTCCAATCAAAATGACAATGCCAGAGACATCCCTGTTCATGTATTTTGATGAATATGTATACACACTTTTGGGTTAAAGGTAAGAATGGAACTGCTAGGTTATAAAAATGCATATATTCAAATTCAATAGATCTTGCCAAATAGTTTTCCAAAATGATTGTATCAGTTTAAATACTCGCCAGTAGACTAAGATATTAAGTTTTTTTGACCTTAAAATCCATTTTTCGCCGGGCGCGGTGGCTCATGCCTGTAATCCCAGCACTTTGGGAGGCCGAGGCAGGCGGATCACGAGGTCAAGAGATCGAGACCATCCTGGCCTACATGGTGAAACTCCGTCTCTACTAAAAATACAAAAATTAGCAGGGCGTTTGGCACGCGCCTGTAGTCCCAGCTACTCGGGAGGCTGAGGCGGAAGAATCTCTTGAACCCAGGAGGCGGAGGTTGCAGTAAGCCGAGACTGCACCACTGTGCTCCAGCCTGGCAACAGAGCAAGACTCCGTCTCAAAAATAAATAAATAAATAAAAATAAATCCATTTTTCTTCTTATTTTGAAAAGAAACGTTTCTGTGGGCCGTTAGTACCTTGCCCATTCTGCCTAATGTATAAGTAGGCCCTAGTAGCACATACCTTGGACAAATCAGCCAGATTCGTATTTTAAGTGAGAGAATGTCAACTGGGCATGGGAAATTTCAGAGTGGGAGTTGAAGTGAAGGGAGAGGGCTTAAAATTTTTACATAATCTCAAAATCTGAAACACAAACCACTTCACGTCCAAAGTAACACACCTAGAAACAAACCATAATCAGGACGACAACCGCATCCGTGGTCATACACAATGAATCCCACAATGTCACAGAGTGAAAACACACAACGCACAGGCATTCTTTCTCTAAAACCAACGCACACTTAACGCCTGCTGTGACCCTGGCGCTGGCGATACCTGGGAGCGCGAAAAACAAAAGCCCCTGCCCCACAGAGCTCGCACCTAGAGTACCAACCGCCGACGAGACTCTGGAACTCGCCACCTTCTCTCACACGCAGGTTTGAGGCTTTGAGGTACGAATGCCCGTGCTCTGCCTTCTCCAGTCGAGACTCAAAATTCCATTAGCCTCCTCTAAACACGCAGGACGGCGTGAAATCACAGCCCTTAATAGAGTTAAGTGAACGAACGGTGTGTAAGACGCAGCTCTTGCGCATGCGCACTCTGAGCATAGGCTACAGAATCGCGGGCGCCGTGGACAGGGTTATTCCGGGTGGACTACATTTCCCAGAAATCACCGCGCTTGGGTCACCCTCAAGCTCTAGGTCCTTTTCCGGTGTCCGAGAGGCTACGGCCCTACTTGGTGAGTAGACTGTGTCCAAAGAAAAGAAATCAGAGGAGGCTTCCACAGTCGCTGGCCGGAATGGAACCAGCGGCGTGTCATGCCTGGAGTTTCAGAATTTCAGGCCTAAGCAGCAGAGGGGGTGTGTGTGTGTGTGTATCTCCATCACTCAAGGCATATGCATATATTCATATGTGTTATTTTACCCATCATAACAGGATAACTGTAATGTAATGTTTTTACTCATTATCATCAAATAAAGCTCTGTGTCATACTTTTTATTGAAGTGATGTATAACATATACCATAAGGTGCCCACATCTTATATATATATATATAACTCAATGAATTTTTGCATTTGAAAGGATCAGTGTACTCACCACCCAGATCAAGACACGGAAGATTTCTGTGCCCTGCCTTAGAGGATTTTTCTGTGTCCTGTCCCAGTTAGAACCCACTGTTCTCCCATAAGGAGTAAGTGCTATTCTGACTCCCATCACTCAAGGTAAGATTTGCCTGTTCTTGAACTTCATATAAATGGAATATCTTGTATCTCCCTTTTTGCATCCCAACTGGTACTTCTGGAATTCACCCATGTTGTTTTGGAAATCAACAGGACATTTTTTCAATTGTGATATAATCTTCCTTTATACGACCACACCACAATTTGTTTATTCATTTTCATGATGATAGGTTTGTAGGTTCCCCAAGTTTCTCCCACTCTCTGTGTTCCACAGAATGCCTTGACCTCCCTGTGACCTGTTCAGCTGCATGTTTTCCCTTGCAGCTTTGAACCCAAGGCAGGGCCTTGAACATTCCCAGGCACTCGTGAAGTTGTATAGTTTATGGCCGGAAACACTGTAAGATCAAAACATTGCTAAACACATAGAAGCTAGCTGTGATCCTAAGCCAAATTTCTTAGACCCTCATGTAAGTTCCATAACCCAGCCCATTTATTATGGACATACCTAAGTAGTTGGGTCTTCATTAAAATTAAGAACATCTATTTATAATAAGACATGATTAAGAAAGTGAATAAGAAGCCACAGGCAATTCTTTCTTATCTCTCCCTCTCTCCTCTCTCTCTCTGTCCTCCCACCCTCCTTTTTATGTCTGTATACACACACAGAAGACTTCTGTTTAAAATATATTCATAAATTCCTACAAATCAATAGGAAAATGACAAATCAAACTAAAAATGGGGAAAAGAGTTGAATGACCCAAGAGTATATCAAAATTGATAATATCATATGAAAAGATGCTCCCATCATTATCAGGAAAATGTAACTAAAAGTCACAATGAGATGCCACTACACATGTACCAGAATGGCTAAAGTTAAAATGTCTGACAACACAAAGTATTGGCAAGTTTGAGGAGCAACTGGACCTTATAACATTGCAGTAGAAGTATAAACTAGGTAAACCACGTCCTACCCTAGGTATATACCCAAGAAAAGCAAGAACGTATGTCCACAAGAAGACTTGTAAAGGATATTTATAGAAGGTTTATTTATAGTAGTCAAATATCAGAAACAACCTTACTTTGTCCAGCTGAACACTCAGCTAGAGTCACCCCAAAAGCAGTGGCAGGGGAGTTCCCAAAAGGGACTGCCCAAACCATCCCGAGATGGGGCTGTTGGGATTACAGAGAAAGAAACACTAAATGCCAGGGTGACCAATTCAAAGCATTTATTAGCACAACTTATGTACATAGGGGAGCTTCCGTGTATCCTCACAATGGACATCAAGACAGGAGATACTAAAGTTAGTGGGTGAAAGTTTGAGGAGAAAAAGGATTTGCATAGTATTAAAGTATTACCCCTCCAAGATATTTATTAACTACAAATGGGAAGATAGTAACTGTACAGAAGGAAAACGCAGGAGAAAATACTTTAACCAAGTGATGAAGATTAAGGTCAACAGTAACGAAACATTGACATCATGTACCCTTTGACATGATGATGCAATGTGAAGGTCACAGCATCATTACTGTGACACTGTCAAGAATGCATGCCTCATTTCCATTATAAAAACACATCATACAAACCTAGCAGAGGACATTTGACAGAATAAATGATTGGTACTCTTCCAGATTGAAAGGGCATGAAGATAGGTATGACAGGCGAACGTCAGGTTGTCCCATGATTCCTGCCTGCTGGAATCCACAGCCTTGTTTAGTCCTCTCCCCTGGAGTATGAGCAAGTGACTTGCTCTAATCAGTGGAAAACGGCAAAGGTCAGGAGATGTCACTTTTCTGATTAATTTATATGGCAAAAGTGATGGGTCAAATGGTATTTCTGGTTCCAGATCCTTGAGGAATCTCCCATTACTGGGTATATACCCAAAGGATTATAAATCATTCTACTATAAAGGCACATGCACATGAATGTTCCTTGCGGCACTATTTACAATAGCAGATTGGAACCAACCCAAATGCCCATCAACGATAGACTGGATAAAGAAAATGTAGCACATATACACCACGGAATACTATGCAACCATAAAAAAGAATGAGATCATGTCCTTTGCAGGGACATGGATGAAACTAGAAGCCATCATTCTCAGCAAACTAATGCAGGAACAGAAAACCAACCACCACATGTTCTCACTTATAAGTGGGAGCTGAACAATGAGAACACATGGACACAGGGAGAGGAACAACACACACTGGGGCCTATCAGGGAGTTGTAGGGGGTAAGGAGAAGGAAAGCACTGGACAAATAACTAATGCATGTGGGACTTAAAACCTAGATATCAGATTGATAGGTGCAGCAAACTGCCATGGCACATATATACACATGTAAATAACCTACACATTCTGCACATGTATCCCGGAACTTAAAGTAAAATAAAAATTGATTATTTTTGTAAAAAAGAAACCAGTAATTCAATTTAAAAATAGACAAGGACTTGAATAGACTCTTTTCCAAAGATGACATACAAATGGTTAAGTGGTACCTGAAAAGCACATGAGACAAATGCAAATGAAAACCACAATGAGATGTTATCACAATACCTGTTAGGATGGCTATTATAGAAAGAAAATAGATAAATGTTGGTGAGGAGGTAGAGGAAAGGGAACGCTTGTACACTGTTGGTGGCAATATAAATTTGTATAGCCATTATGTAAAACAGTATGAACGTTCCTTAAAATCATAAAAATAAAACTACCATATGAAAAAAAAAGTGATGGGATGTGTCTTCTGTGATTATGTTATACCATATAAGACACATAGTAGATTAGACTTCTCTTGTGGCCTCAGTGAAGTAAGTGGCAATGTTAGAGAAGCCTGTCTGGCAAGGGAACTGCAGTTGGCCTTCAGAATCTGAGGGCAGCCTTCCACCAACAGTTAGCAAAAAGGTGAGGCCGTCAGTCATATGGCCACAGGGAAATGAATCCTGCCTATAATCTGAATGAATCTGGCAATGAATTCTTCCCCAGTTGAACTCCAGAAGAGAACACAGCCCAGGTTACACCTCGTTTGCAGCCTGTGAGACCAGCCTGAGGAAAGAACCCAGCTAAACTCCAGGTCCATGGAAAATATGAGATTAATGTTTTAAGCTAAATTCATGGAAATCGATTATGGTAGCAACTGAAAATTAATGCAGTAAGAAAAAATCTAAGGAGATCAGAAGAGACTAAAGAGAAATAACAGCCAAATGCAACGTAAGATCAAGTGTGGGATGCTGGAAAAGAAGAAGGACATTAATGGGAAAACATATTTGAATAAGATATGCAAATTTGTAGTATTGTACCAATGTTAATTTCCTGATTTTGATAATTATCCTTTGGTTATGTAAAATAACAAACATTAGAATGAAGGGTATGTAAGAACCCTCTGTACTACTCTTGCAACTTTTATCTAAGTCTAAAATAAGTAGAAATTAAGTTAAAACAAAAAAAGGAAAAATTTGTCTATCTCAAGATCACAAAGATATTTTCCTATTTCTTCCTCTAGAAGCTTGTTTCACACTTACACCTATGATCCATCTTGAATTTATATCTATGTATGTAGTCAGATGAAGTTCAAAATCATTTTTTTCATACAGATATCCAAATGCACCATTTGTAAAAAACACTGGCTTTCTCTTAGGTTGCAGTCAGACTTTTACTACAAAGAATGGGACCATATATGTGCAGGAGTCTTTGGACTTTTCTGTTCATCCTCTGTCAATCTTTGTGCCAGTACCTCCATTTTAATTCCTGTAGCTTTATATTATGTCTTGAAATCTGGTAATACAAGTTGAAGAACAACTTCGTTCTTTAAAATTACCTTGTTTATTCTGGGTTCTTTGCATTACTGTCTAATTTTAGAATGAGTTTATTAATTTTCTCAAAACAAACAAAATACCCTGCTGATATTTTGTTGGCAGTACATTGAATCTCCAAACTGATACATTTGGAAAGAATTATCTCAAATTTACTCTTACAGATCATGAACATGGAATACATTTCTATTTGTTGAATTCATCTTTAATTTCTTTCCTTAAGATTTTGTTGTTTCCTGTCTAAAGGTCTTGCATATCTGTTAAATTTATTACAAAGTGTTTTACATTTTTATGTTTTTTATAAACTGTTCAGGTTTTAAAATTTTTATTTTTTAGTAGCTTTGCTTTAATGTAATTGTTTTATACTTTGACCCTTTATTCAACAATAAATTCATTTATTTTAAAGCTTGTGGAATTAAAAAAAAAACTTATATACACAATCATGCAATCTACATTATCTCAAATAAAGATCATTTTACTTCCTTCCTTCCTTCCCTTTCATTTTTCCCTTATGATATTGGATAGGTCTTCTACTACAAAACTGAAAAGACATACAGGAGCAGACAACCTTACCTTATTCTTGAAATCAGAAGGACAGTGGTCCATATTTCCCTTTAAGTAAAATGGCATTGTAGTTTTTATTCTTTAGGTCTCCTTTATCAGATTAAAGAAGTTCCCCTTTATTCCTAGTTTGCTGAGAATTTTTATCATGATTAATGTTGTAGATTGTTAAACAGATTTTCTGTACCTAATGAAATGATTGAATGGTTTTCTCCTTTATTAATGTTGAAAGATTACATTGATTTTTTAAAAATTAAACTTACACTTGTTTAAGGTAATGTCCATCATTTTTTCTCACTGTAAACTCATTTTTTCCCCCTTTTCATATTCTGTTAGAAGCAAGTTAGTAAGTCTAGCTGGTGTAACTTCTG
Source organism: Alouatta palliata (assembly GCA_004027835.1). Lineage (NCBI taxonomy): Eukaryota > Metazoa > Chordata > Mammalia > Primates > Atelidae > Alouatta > Alouatta palliata. The sequence continues at coordinate 22,835 of PVKV010008859.1, forward strand.
ATAAATTTTATTTTCAGAAAGTTCATCATTTCATGTACATATCAAATACATTAGCACAGTTATATAATTTTTTAACATTATTTCTTTATCAATGATCATTTCCCCCTTGTCATTATGTTTGGATTTCCCCCCCTATCTTTTATTCCTGAGTTATAAAGGAAATAATGGTTTGTATGTGTAAATGCTACTGTTTTATTTAAATTTTGCTTTTATTATATTTTCCTTTTCTGCAGTCCATGAATTTATCATTCATTTCCTAATTTATCCCTAATTTTTATTTTTATTTTTGAGATAGAGTCTCATTCTGTTGCCCAGGCTAGAGTACAGTGGTGCCATCTCAGCTCACTACCACCTCTGCTTCCTGGGTTCAAATGATTCTTGTGCCTCAGCTTCCTGAGAAGCTAGGATTACAGGTGTGAGCCACCACACTTGGATAATTTTTGTAATTTTAGTAGAGACGGGGTTTTACCATGTTGGCCAGGTTGGTCTCGAACTCCTGGCCTCAAGTAATCTGCCTGCCTCAGCCTCCCAAACTGTTGGGATTACAGGCATGAGCCATTGAGCCTGGCTGTTTTCCCTAATTTTAAAATTGAATGCTTCATTTGTTCATTAATTTTTTAATTAGATGTAAGCATGTTAATCTTTGAGTTTGCCTCTGTGCATTATAATTGAAAGCCACAGATTCTGATATGTAGTATCTCTATTATCACCGTCTTCAAGAAATTCTACAGTTACAGTTTGTATTTTCTCTTTCACCTAATAGTACTTCTTGAGTACTTTTTGTTTATAAATAGGAAGTGTTTTAGCATTTTGATATTGCTACTTATCCTTTATTGCATTGGCTCAGGGGATAACATATGTATTATTTTGACTTTTTAAATGTATACTTTTTTCATAGAAGAATTCCACTTAATACTTGACCCATTTAGCACATTAGATTTCAAATGCTGCTCCCCCATACAGATTATCCATCTTCAGCCTACATCCAACATATTCTTCGTTGCAAACTACTAGGCACTCAGTTTCCTAGACTCTTGCCCCATTTGTTACTCTATTTTTCCCAACATCCCCAAGTTTATTTGCTTTGACTTTGATAAACCTTTCAATATATTAATTCATGCAATTCCTGAAAAATTGCTGAGATGCATTTCTGTAAAATTCAAGAATGATTCGCCTTGACTTTAAATGGATAGAAGGGAGAATTTGGGAAAGGCACTGAAGAAACACAACAGATTGAGCATGTGTAGAATGAAAGGAAGTAAAACTTCAACCTTACAGGTTTTATTTGTAGATAAAACCATTATTTAAAACATTATCGAAAAAGGTAATGCAACGTGTGATTGATTGCGATAGAAACAGAAAAGCAATTATGGCTATGCAAGGAAGAAATGGACAACAGTGATAGAGGCATGTATATTTTTAAGGGGACAGGTTATTGTAGAATGGCCACGTATCAGCCTTTTCGACTTATATTCCTGATGGAGCTAGTTTAGAAGTCCATTTTTCTCACCTCTAAAGTAAATGTGAAGTAAAAGATTAATGAGTGAGAGATTGGAGTCAGGGAGAGATACTTGATAATTTTTACATAATTTTCAGAAATAAAATGGTTATTTTACTCAGCTCTCTTTTCCAATGACCTTTATTTTCATCCAATTTATACTTTTAACTCAATATTTTATTCTACAATTCATTAGGTAATACTTACCATATGGCAGGGACTTGTTTCTCAGTGGTAGTTGAAAGAAATGTTTTCAGGTAACAAAATAAGTAGCAAAACAAATGAGATTTAGTAAATTTGAAATTTAGAGAGGCAGTATGAAGGCACATAATTGGGTATTTGAATATGGACTAAAACATATGAATTTGCATAGAGTTAGCAAATTATTTAAAGAAGCCACTTAAGAGGATTTCTGAAAGGTGGAACATCTATGTAAGAGATGGGAAAGATCTGTGGTATGTTCTCATAGCTGAAAAGATGTAATATGGTGCAATATAGGGAGCAGATACCAAGGGGCTTGAAATGAATTTGTGTGGGTAAGAGAGGGCCTTTTATTCATGGTTATGTGTTTGAGTTTCATTCTAAGATAAAGACAAACCACTGACAAAAGCATATGGAGAGCAATGTGATAACGTCAGAAATGCAGATATTCAGGACGTACGCCTACACATTCTGATCCACTCAGTCTCAGTAGATATCTAAAGGGTAGTATCTGTAAGATGCTCCTGTGGTAATTCTGATTTGCAACTAAATATGAGAACTAGTGACTTTCTCTTTGCCTACTCATAAAGCTTACATCCTCCTGTGCACTTTCATAATTTTCTGAGCCCTTCTTTTTAAAAATTGCATGGCAGTATTTTAGAATTTTCTAACTCTTTTACTACTAACAGATACACTTTTTAGTTTATCATTATTTTTAATATACATGTCCTCTCCCTACCCCTATTATTAGAAAATAACATTTATTTGTTTGTGGGGATTTTTTTCATTTTTTTTCAGACTTTGATTTCACAAATGAAAGTGACAAGTTATCTTCAGAAAAAAGCAATTATGAAGTAAATGTATATCATCAAAAGACATTGAAAAGAAATAGAAAACAATTATATTTCTTATCTAATTTAGAATTCTGGAAACATAGTAACTTAATGAACATTATGAGATACTTCAAATTAACCTGTCGTAGAAAGCTGTCTCCTGGGCCTTCAAATCCTATACCAATTCTATACCTCTGGTTTTTGTAATGTTTGGTCTTCTGTAAGTTTTAAGGTGAATTACGTGTGGCTACTAATTTCTATTAACCTAATTTCAAATCTAAAGGCAAAATTAAAATGCATTTTTCTCTTCCTTATTACCAGAACAGATCGCCTCATATGCTACTATCCCATGATTCTTTTTGTTCAGCTCATAATACAAATAACTTATTGTTCTTCTAAGCTGTCTTATAAAGCAATACTATAAAATTAAATAGATAAAAGATATACAAGCAATGAAGACTGTTTGCTGGTGGTAATTTTTAAGCTTGATTCTGAATAGACTTAATAAGAAGGGCACTTGGAAAATGTGGCTCAAATTTTCCTCTGTAAGGTATCTTGAAATTATAGGCTCACTCTCCCAAAATTTCAAAAGGCCTACAACTTTGGCTCTTAAGAGAAAAGCAGTGATAGAAGCTTTTAGAATCATTTCAAAAAGCAAGATTTTTAAATTCCCGTTTTGTCACTTTTTCTGATAAAAGTTGGCCATATTACCCCTTTTAGGCCCCACGTATCTCAGTACCCCTGTCTGGAGCTGGGCTCAGTAATAAGAATTGGTTTCATTCCTGAGGCAATTAGACACTTTGGAAGGTGGCATAACCTGTCTCACCTGGACTGCAGCACCTGGCTCTAATTCACAGTGCTCTTTTCTCCTCATTGTATCCAGGTTCCCTCTCAGAGTAGCCACCAGTTCTCATGGGTGGCACTCGGTCTCTCTTCCTTCCAGCTGACTAAACTTTTTTTCTGTACCAGTTGATTTTTCCAACTACTAATAGAAAAAAGGCAGTTTTCAAAAAAAAAAAAAAAAAAAAAAAAAAACCTTATGAGGTTTATTTTCAGAAATGACCCACAGCACACAATTGAATTTGGGAGACAACAGGGACCTAAAGTGGGATGTTTTAGTCAAATGATATTCAAAAAACATATATCCCTTCCTCTACATCAGAGAAATAACATAAGAGAGAAATCATATGAGTGTAAGGAATATAAGAAGGACTTTAGAAAATATTCACACCTTACTGAACATCTGAGTGACCATACTGGTGTGAGACCCTATGAATGTAATGAATGTGGAAAAGCATTTGTAGTTTTACAGCATTGTATTAGACATCGAAAAATCCACACTGATTTGAAACCCTATGAATGCAATGGATGTGAGAAGGCCTTTAGGTTTTATTCACAGCTTATTCAGCATCAGATAATTCATACTGCAATGAAACTCTATGAATGTAAGCAATGTGGGAAGGCTTTTAGACATCATTCTCACCTTACAGAATATCAGAAAATTCATATTGGCTTGAAACCCTTTGAATGTGAGGAATGTGGGGAAACTTTTAGATTATATTGACATATGTGTCTGCATCAGAAAATTCTTCATGGTGTGAAACCCTATAAATGTAAAGAATGTGGGAAGGCTTTTTGTCATTGTTCAAGTCTTTACCAACATAAGACAATTCACTCTGGCGAGAAACCATATAAGTGTTAACAAATTTGATTTTAGATTTCTGGCCTCCACAACCGTGGAAGAATAAATTTCTGTTGTTTTGAGTCACCCAATTTGGGATCATTTGTTACACCGCTCACAGGAAAATAATACAATTGCTGATAGAATTAGCAGTTAGAACGGAGAGACAGCTCATCTTCATGGATTGGAAGATTTAATATTATTAAAATGGTAAAACTCAAAAAATTAAGAAGCTTGCAGGACTGGAAGTTGCTCTGAGTAAGTCAGTGAATGTGTGGTGAGTGAAAGTGCTCATTAGACATAACCATGGCAGCGACGGGAGGGGAGCCATGGTAATAATGTCAGAGTCCTGTACTCAAGACCATGTATGACCTGTAGGAATTACTGATGAGTTTAAATTTGATTCCAAATGTGATTAGAAGCCTTTGGAGGGGCTTACCACTAGACACTCTTAAATAAGAACAAAAGAAATAATGTACCAATGTAAAATTAGCTTGTTAATCTTGCTTCCATCTCCTCATGAAATTTGAAACCCCCAAGTTTGTGCCCCCCAAAAAAACCCACTGACATTCTCTCTGGAACACAAGTCATGAAGCCACTGTTGCTAGGGAAAATTCCACATAATTTGACCATTATATACCTATTTATCCTTATCTCAGTAAATCTACCCATTATTAGTTTCCTGAATCCCAAGGGCAGAGGGTCATTGTTACTTCCAACTCTCTCATCCTCATCTCATTGCACTGTAAAGATAGTAAAGGATCAAGCACAGAAAGACAGATATTTCAAATCCCTTTAAAATTTTGTTTTTCAGTTGGATACAGGAATGCAAGTTTATATAGACAGGCATCTTAGAGAGACTCTATAAAGAAGATAGATTCCCATTCCTGCTAAATGCAAATTTGCAATTTTGCAAAGCAATTTTTAAGCACAACTGCAGTGTAAAAGCACACACTTAAATTCCCTGGTACACACATCACTGTACTTCTTTTAGTAAAAAGTCTGTTTCCTTTTCCATTTATGCCCTGAGACACTGGAGAATTTCCCCCTAGAAAAAGCATCTAGTTGATCCGGAATCTCTGCTCATTGTAGACTTTTGACCATTTCTGTCCTGGCACAGGACTGTGTGCAGAATAAATGTGCCTACCCAAAACATTCACCTACAAATTACAGAAATTGAAGGTGTGGTTTTTACAATATGAGTCCCTGAAACAGACTGGAAACTTTTAATAACATCCCAAGAGGGAATGCAGAAAAAGAATACATAGGCATTGTGCCCAAGTTTGCACCGATATAAAATTAGCTTTGCTTTGAACACACTGCTTTGCTTTTAGTTTAATAAGCTGTACTATGGAGATGGGGCAGTGACGCACAAATTTTCCACTGTTGAATGAGCACCCCAAAATTCACTGTAAATTCTTTCTAGAAGTCCACAGTTGTAGAAACAATTCCAAAACTAACACACACACAGACATGTTCTTCTAAAATCTTTCTATTCTCCTCACTCAAACCAAAATGGTCATATTTTCTCCATTTTTCCTGTTTTTATCCCTACAATTATTCATAAACAGACATATTTTGTGACTTTAATCATTTGTTACAAGTCACATAAGACTCATTTTAAGCAATATCAATACAAAATCATTTACTCAACTGTTTTGCTATTGTTAAACATGTACAAAATAAATTTTATATATTCATGTAACAACCAGGAACATTTTTATAGTAAAAGTTTATATTTTCCAGTTGACTAATGTCATGAGAATAAATTATTATCAATGAAATCATTAATTATTGTTCAGTTGCCCCCACAGTGGAATGTGCTGACCCACAGTGATGCCAGTAATGTTGGTGTGAATCTGGAGAGTATTTGCCCACAATTCTTCCCTTACTCTCTGCCCTTGGCAGAGCTCACCCCTGCCCCATTGGTGTTGGGCTTGGCCATATGTCTAGTCAACAGAATTTGGGTAGACTACAATGGATATAGATACTTTAAATATGCTTTGGCTCAGCCTCTTGTGTTTCTACCATCTACTATGAAAAAAACATGCCTAGGAACCTGCTGGCCAAGAATAGGGAGACAACAAAAACAGAAGAATAGAATAAAATCCTTTCAACCATGTGAATTATTTCCAAGTCACCTCTTCAAGGATAGCAAGTGGAAGGGGTTTTCTACCAACATAAATGAGTAGAAAACAAGAAATTCAATAAAGGACAGAGGCGAAGAGAATCCCATGGTGATGGTGGTGGAAGAGGCCACAATATCACTTGTGCACCAGGCAGAGATCGGGCAAACAGTCTGGAATGAACCATGTTTTTAAAATGTGGCCAAGGACACTGCAGACCTTCCTCCACATGGACACTTGGGTACAGTGAAAATAAATTGAACCAAAATTTTTATTGATGCTATCCACAATGACTGGTATATGACTAACACTGAATTATGAGATATTAAAGGAATACTTTCAAATCTTGAATGTCGTAGGCCGGGCGTGGTGGCTCACGCCTGTAATCCCAGCACTTTGGGAGGCCGAGGCGGGCGGATCACGAGATCAAGAGATCGAGACCATCCTGGTCAACATGGTGAAACCCCGTCTCTACTAAAAATACAAAAAAAATTAGCTGGGCGTGGTGGCGCGCGCCTGTAGTCTCAGCTACTCGGGAGGCTGAGGCAGGAGAATTGCTTGAACCCGGGTGGCGGAGGTTGCAGTGAGCCGAGGTCACGCCACTGCACTCCAGCCTAGCGCCTGGTGACAGAGTGAGACTCTGTCTTAAAAAAAAAAAAAAAAAAATCTTGAATGTCTACTCTAAGGCAATGTACTCTGTTATTTACATGGACTATCTGCTCAGGACCACAGAAGAGGCTAGAAAGTGTAGTTGTCTCTGAAAAGGGTGATTGTATAGCTTCAGAAAAGGTGAGAGATAAGACTTGTTTCTTTGGAATTTAGTACTATGTATGTGTACTAAATTGAACTGAGGCCAGGTGTGATGGCTCACACCTGTAATTCCAGCACTTTGGGAGGTGGAGGCAGGTGGATCACTTGAGGCCAGGAGTTCAAGACCTGGCCTACATGGCAAAACCCCATCTCTACTAAAAATACAAAAATTAGCTGGGCATGGTGGTGTGCACCTGTAGTTACAGCTACTCAGGAGGCCAAGGCAGGACAATCTATTGAACCTGGGAGGCAGAGGTTGCAGTGAGCTGAGATCAAACCACTGTACTCTAGCCTGGATGACAGAGCAAGACTATCTAAAAAAAAAAAAAAAAAAAAAAAAAAAAAAAAAAGAAAAGAAATGAATTGAGTAAATATACACCCCCAAATTCCAATTATACCTTGGTTTCATTTCCACATTGTAAATCTTGGCCCCCTCACTCTTCAGGTTAACTAACAGAATTCCAGGAATTAAAAAAGTAAGCCCCTCTGAGTCTGGAGGAAAAAATGCTTAACAAGGTTAGCCAAAAATATTTTCCCTGTCCCCTACATCTACAAAAAATCAGGTAATACTCTATATCACAAAAAACTTCTATTAAATGTTCTAACAATATAAACTTTATATTTCAGAATTTCTGCTTTTAAAAGTAAACAATCTCTAAAAAGCTGAAATTACGTTTGGTGGTCTTTATACATTTAATTTAAATTAACTGTCTTGCAACTTGAAAAAGAGAATAGTGAAATGGAGCAAAAAGTAAAAGCTTTAAACAAAGTCTATGAATCTAAACTTGAAGATAGTAACAGAGAACAGGAACAGACAAAGCAAATCTTGATGGAAAATATGATTTTACAAATGAGAGAAGGACAGAAGAAAGAAATTGAGATACTCACACAGAAATTGTCAGCCAAAGAGGACAGTATCCATATTTTGAATGAGGAATATGAAACCAAATTTAAAAACCAAGAAAAAAAGATGGAAAAATTAAGCAGAAAGCAAAGGAGATGCAAGAAACGTTAAAGAAAAAATTATTGGATCAGGAAGCCAAACTTAAGAAATAACTTGAAAATACTGTTCTAGAGCTTAGTCAGAAAGAAAAACAGTTTAATGCCAAAATGCTGGAAATGGCACAGGCTAACTCAGCTGGAATCAGTGATGCGGTGTCAAAACAAACCAAAAGGAGCAAATAGAAAGTCTTCATGAGGCTCATCGACGAGAACTCAGTGATGTCGTATCAATCTGGGAAAAGAAACTTAATCAGCAAGCTGAGGAACTTCAGGAAATACATGAAATCCAATTACAGGAAAAAGAACAAGAGGTAGCAGAACTAAAACAAAAGATCCTCCTATTTGGGTGTGAAAAAGAAGAGATCAGCAAGGAAATAACATGGCTGAAGGAAGAACGTGTTAAGCAGGATACAACATTAAATGAATTACAGGAACAGTTGAGGCAGAAGTCTGCCCATGTGAATTCTCTTGCACAAGATGAAACTAAACTGAAAGCTCACCTTGAAAAGCTGGAGGTTGACTTGAATAATTCTCTGAAGGAAAATACTTTTCTTCAAGAGCAGCTAGTTGAACTGAAGATGTTGGCAGAAGATAAGCGGAAGGTTTCTGAGTCGATTAGCAAGTTGAAAACCACAGACGAAAAGTTCCAGAGTTTGAAATCTTCACATGAAAGGAGTAACAAAAGCCTAGAGGACAAGAGCTTGGAATTTAAAAAACTGTCCGAGGAACTAGCTATTCAGCTAGATATTTGCTGTAAGAGAACCGAAGCCTTATTAGAAGCTAAAACAATATTTAAAAAAAGAAAAAAGAAGAAGCTAAAACAAATGAGCTAATCAACATTAGCAGTAGTAAAACTAACCATACAACTAAAGTTAAGGAGGCACTGTTAATTAAAACTTGCACAGTTTCTGAATTAGAAGCAAAACTTAAACAGTTGACAGAGGAGCAAAACACACTAAATATTTCTTTTCAACAAGCTACTCATCCATTAGAAGAAAAAAAAATCAAATTAAGAGCATGAAGGCTGATATTGAAAGTCTTGTAACAGAAAAAGAAGCCTTACAGAAGGAAGGGGATAATCAGCAACAGGCTGCTTCTGAAAAGGAGTCTGGTATAACACAGTTGAAGAAAGAGTTATCTGAAAACATCAATGCTGTCACATTGATGAAAGAGCTTAAAGAAAAAAAATCTGAGATTAGCAGTCTTAGTAAACAACTAACTGATTTGAACGTTCAACTTTAAAATAGTATCAGCCTATCCGAAAAAGCAGCAGCTATTTCATCACTAAATAAGCAGTATGATGTAGAAAAACATGAATTACTGGATCAGGTGCAAGATTTATCTTTGAAAGTTGATACTCTGAGTAAAGAGAGCATTTCTGCTCTTCAGCAGGTAGATCACTGGTCCAACAAATTGTCAGAATGGAAGAAGAAAGCACAGTTAAGATTTACACAGTATCAAAACACTATTAAAGAATTGCAGATTCAGCTTGAGTTAAAATCAAAAGAAGCTCATGAAAAGGATGAGCAGATAAATTTACTGAAGGAAGACCTTGATCAGCAAAACAAAAGATCTGATTGTTTAAAGGGTGAAATGGAAGATAAGAAAAGCAAGATGGAGAAAAAGGAGTGCAATTTAGAAACAGAGTTAAAGACTCAAACAGCAAGAACTGTGGAATTAGAGAACCATATTACCCAGAAAACTACTGAAATAGAGTCCTTAAATGAAGTTCTTAAAAATTACAGTCAACAAAAGGATACTGAAGACAAAGAATTGGTTCAGAAACTTGAACATTTTCAAGAGTTAGAAGAAGAAAAGACAACAGGGTTAAAGAAGCTGAAGAAAAGGTCTTAACACTTGAAAAGCAAGTTGATTCCAGGAAAGTTGAACTTGAAACTAAGAAGAAAGAATTAGAACATGTGACTTTAAGTGTGAAAAGCAAAGAAGAGGAGTTAAAGGCATTGGAAGATAGGCTTGAGTCAGAAAGTGCTGCAAAATTAGCAGAGTTGAAGAAAAAAGCTGAGCAAAAAATTGCTGCCATTAAGAAGCAGCTGTTATCTCAAATGGAAGAGAAAGATGAACAGTATAAAAAAGGTACAGAAAGCCATTTGAGTGAGCTAAATGCAAAATTGCAGGAAAGAGAAAGGGAAGTTCACATCTTGGAAGAAAAACTTAAATCAGTGAAAAGTTCACAGTCAGAAACATTAATTGTACCCAGATCAGCAAAAAATGTGGCAGCACATACTGAACAAGAAGCAGCAGATTCCCAAGACTGTGTGCAGAAGATGTATGAAGAAGAAATCAGTGTTTTACAAAGAAATTTAACTGAAAAAGAAAGCTATTGCAGAGGCTGGAGCAAGAAAAAGAAGAGACACTTTCTTCTCATTCTAAAATGCAATGCAAATACCAGGAGCTCTTAATAAAGCTAGAACACGGTGAAGCAAAGCAACGTGAAGATCAAGTTATGATAGCTCAACTTCAAGAAGAACTTGAAGAAAAAAACAAGAAATATTCCTTGATAGTATCCCAACATGTGGAAGAAGGGGGCGGTAAAAATAACACAGGCAAAGCAAAACTTGGAAAATGTGGTTGACGATGTTCAGAAAACCCTCCAGGGTAAGGAACTAACCTGTCAGATCTTTGAGCAAAAGATAAAAGAGCTGGATTCCTGCTTAGTAAGACAGAAAGAAGTACATAGAGTTGAAATGGAAGAGTTGACCTCAAAATATGAAAAATTACAGGCTTTACAACAACAGATGGATGGAAAAAATAAACCCACAGAACTTTTGGAGGAAAACACTGAAGAAAAATTTGGTCCAATCCAAATTGCTTAATAACATGGAAGGCCAGCACAATGATCTGGAGTTTAAATTAGCAGGGGCAGAACAGGAGAAACAAACTGGGCAAGGAAATTGTTAGATTGCAGAAAGACCTTCGAATGTTGAGAAAGGAGCATCAGCAAGAATTGGAAATACTAAAGAAAGAATGTGAACAAGGGAAGAGAAAATCAAACAGGAGCAGGAAAATTTTGAACTGAAGCTCTATTCCACATTAAAACCGCTGAGGAGGGAGTTTAATACTCAGCTGGCACAAAAGGAACAAGAGCTGGAAATGACCATAAAAGAAACTATCAATCAGGCCCAGGACTTGGAGGCTGAGCTTTTAGAAAGCCATCAAGAAGAAACAAATCAGTTACTTTAAAAAATTGCCAAGAAAGATGATGATCTAAAATGAACAGCCAAAAGATATGAAATTCTTAATGCTCATGAAGAAGAAATGACTGCCAAAGTAATGGACTTGAAGACTCAACTTGAGGAGCTGCAGAAGTAATATCAGCAAAAGCTAGAGCAGGAGGAGAACACTGGCAATGATAATGAAACAATTATGGAGCTACAGACACAGCTAGCACAGAAGGCGACTTTAATCAGTGATTCGAAATTGAAAGAGCAAGAGTTCCGAGAACAGATTCACAATTTAGAAGACCATTTGAAGAAATGTGAAAAGAATGTATATGCAACAACTGTGGGGCACCTTACAAAGGTGGAAATTTGTATCATACTGATGTATCACTCTTTGGAGAACCTACCGAGTTTGAGTATTCGCAAAAAGTGCTTTTTGAGTATGTGATAAATCATGAGACTATGTCAAAAGTTATAACCACTCTACTGAAGTTCCCTGATGATCAGACTCAGAAAATTTTGGAAAGAGAAGATGCTCGGCTAATGTCATGGCTCCGATCTTCATCTTGAAGAAGAGTGCCACTGGGTGACTGCTGCTTGGAAACTGTCCACACTTGCTACTCTGAGAGCGAGGTTGTCATTCCAGGCCCCTCATATAGTCAAAAGACCAGGAGAAATCTGGCCCACAGATATGTTGCAGATGCCTTTAAAATAGATTTTATCAGTGGAGAAATGGTGATTGATTTTTCTTCAGTTTTCTCTTAGGAAGAGTTTTTTGTTGTTTAAAAGAAATTTTGAATGACTTAACCTGCTTTTATGGGCTTACATAATATTCCTTTCTTCTACTCTTTTTAAAGAACTGCTTACTTTTCCTATTTATTTTTAGGGTGATTTTTTAAAAAGACTTGTGCAATACATTTTGAGGTGAAACTTAGTGGATTTTTTTCTGATAAATTAGAGCATTTAATTGACTATTTTATTCAGGTTGATTTGCTGAATATGTGCTAAAGACCTGTTCTTTAAGCTATGACATATAATAAATCCCAAATGGCAGTACCTCATTGTTTACTTAGCTTTTGTACTTATATTTTTCAGAGGAAAAAACACTACTGTAAACTGAATAGCCAGTACATAACTGTATTGTATGCAAATCTGTGACTACCGGCAGTGTAATCTCTGAGAAAAAGATAAAGTTTATTTACTATATAAAAAAATTATGTTTTATGAAATTCATACATATTTGTAATTATACTTTTTAAAATAAAGGATCACTTGTTATGTCTCATACACACATAAAAAGCTAATGAAACTTAAGAATCTCATTTTTTTTTTTTTTTTTTTTTGAGACAAGAGTTTCACTCTTGTTGCCCAGGCTGGAGTGCAGTGGTGAGATGTCGGCTCACTGAAACCTCTGCCTTCTGGTTTCAAGCGATTCTCCTGCCTCAGCCTCCCAAGTAGCTGGGATTACAGGCACTCACCAGCATGCCTGGCTAATTTGTGTATTTTTAGTACAGACAGGGTTTCACCATGTTGGCCAGGCTGGTCTTGAACTCCTGATCTCATGATCTACCCGCCTTGGCCTCCCAAAGTGCTGGGATTACAGGTGTGAGCCACCACACCTGGCCAAGTCTGATTTTTTATTTAAATAAAACCTTTGAGAGTCTATAAAGTAATACCAGTGATTATTTCAGAAATTACATATGACTCATTTTAGCAACTAAAAGCAGATGTACACTGCTAGCTAATGGGAAATGTTTCCTTGCTCCTGTCACAGGAGATGGTCTCCCTTATTATTTTCTGTGGATGTTGTCATGTCTGTCTGTAATATCTGGAAACCTGCCAGCTGTCATAGTGCCAACCAACACTGGGAAGTGCAGAGTGGAAAATCGAAAGAAACTTAGCCTCTGAAGATTTAACTTTGCTGACGAATCAAAAATATCTGGAGCCCGCTGTCCCTCTGAAAGCACGTTATACGAATCAATATACTTCCTCATTGTTCTAGCCAGTGTGGTGTTTTAATTTCTACTGAGTGTATCCTAACTAAATGAAACAACTAAGGGTCATGATTCATACTGGGAACTGGAGATGCAGAGATAAAGCTGATTCCATCACAGTCATCAAAACCAGCTCACTTTCTGTGGGGAATAAACACATATACACACAAACACACAAAGAGAGAGAGAGAGAGAAAAAAAAGAGAGTCATGGGCTAGGTGTTAATTGTTGTCCTACAAACTGAACAGATGCTCTCTGAAAATAGACACATCAAATGCATCCGATGCCAGGAGCAAGAAGCAAAGAGAAATTCCAAGAATATGCAAACAGGCAATAATCAGAAAATGGAAAATTAAACCATAATTTTCAAACTATAATTTTCAACAATCAGATACCACTATATTACCTACCAGAGTAATAAAAATATTCTTTAAACTGATGATGTCAAGTATTATCAAGGATGTGGATAAAGTAGAACATTCATATACTGCTGGTGAGGGTGTAAGTTGGTTCATTTGTTTGGAAAAGAAAACTGTTCAGAAGAATTTAAACTTACTAAAAAATTAAACAGATGTGTATCCCATGACCACACCCCAGCAATTCCACTCCCAGTATATACAGAAAGAAATGTGTACACATGTACTCCAAAAGGTACGTACAAGTATGACCATGATACCCCTATATGGAAGTTCTGAATTCCACCACATTATTCTCAAGAACACATAATAAAGAATGTTCAATAAGGAGCCATGTTAGGATGCTTCTTTTATGTGGATATTGGCTAGTACAACATGGCTATGAAGGTTCCTTAAAGGAACTGTGCTGAACACTCAATAAATCTGTTATGTCTGAAGTAGGAATTAAAAGACAAAAAAAAAAAAAAAAAAGCAACAGATGGAACTAAAAAAGTGATTGAGGATCAAACAAAATAACCTAATAGGATCATACAATATTAAAGAACAGGTAATTGCAATACCAAAACAAACAAAAATACAATAAAAAAGAAAACATATAATCTCATTCATGAGATGCAAAAATCCTAAATAAAATAGCAAAATGAAACCAAGCAATACATCTGAAGCACACCATGACTAAACTGGGAATATCCAGGAATGGGAGAAAGTCAGTGACTCTCTCAGTATAAATTACCACATTAACAAATTAAATACTACACAAGTGCAGAAAGAGATAGTGAAATGGCATTTGATAAAACTCAGGAGGCACATCTACTTGGCCACAACAAAGATTTTTACACATCACTGAGAGCATGATGCTGCCATTCCACATAGCTAACAAGCAGACATGGTGACTGAAATTCTCTTTTGGTTATAGCAGTATTTCCCAATACAATTTCACCTACCTGCAAAGATAATAGGTCAAGGGAATCAGTATTTCCACAGTGAAGTTTGCCATATACCAGTTTAAACAAAGTCCAACCATTTTCTTCACTAGAATACTCTTTAGTCGTTTTTTCTCTCTTCTCTTTAGTCTTTTGATAAGCTGGTGAGGTGCTTTTACTTGTTCCCTAAGAGGGGATTTAGTAGATGCTACTTTATAAGCTTCTTTAACTATAAAATCCTGCTTCATTTTCAAGTACTAGAAAGCACTGGTGATTCCTGAGATATAATTTCAGAAATGTTGGGATAAGGCACCATGTCTACATTTCTTGGTTAAAAGGCAAACGTGGCACCCAGAGGGAGTGGCATAATAACTAGTTACCAATAATATATCCTGTTAAAACTCCCAAAATACTCTGCTTTGTGTTACACTTATTAAAAGTGCAATTGTTGGCTTGATTTTTTATGCCTTTGAAAAAGAAAAAGTGCAATTGTGTGGAATGATGATCACTAGATGGTGAATGACTGAAAAGTGGTATTACGAATGCCCTATGTGCACAAAATAGAGAGGTCAGGTGTAGACTTTAATGAACCACAGACATTTAGTTGTCAATGCATTAGTTCTGGTGAAACTGACATTATTTTTAAAAAGAAATGATTTTTTAAAGGTCAATTTCCAACTGTGTGTGTATATACACACACACTCTATTTCATCATAACTAACATGCTTTGATACTAGCACTAAGTCATGACAGCCACCCGGCTGAAAGTGGTTACAAGAAGCCATCAATTTTAAGATGGACTGTGATTTCCAAATAGTAAAATACAGCCAGGAGTGGTGGCTCACACCTGTAATCCCAATACTTTGGGAGGCTGAGGCAGGCAGATCGCTTAAGACCAGGAATTCAAGACCAGCCTGGACAACATGGTAAAACCCTGTCTCTACTAAAAATACAAAAACTAGAAAGGTATGGTGGTGCATACCCGTGGACCCAGCTACTTGAGAGGCTGAGGCACAAAAATCACTTGAACCTGAGAGGTGAGGCTGCAGTGAGCTCAAATCACACCACTGCACTCCAGCCTTGGCAACAGAGAGACCCTGTCTAAAAAAAAAAAAAAAGTATAATACATACCATATGATCACACATTTCCAAACATCATTGATCAAGGTTGACCAATCCTACAAGATATGTAATGGATCTTTATAATGGAGAGCTCCACCAGTTATCATGTTAAGTGATCAAACTTGGCACTGGTGATAGTGGGGGAAATGGATACTATCTGCTTCTGATGTATTGCAAGATGAAGTACACACCACCATCTGTGAAGTGTCCCGGTAAAATATTTTTAAGCCTCTATTTCCAACTTCATGTTATGAGAAATGTGAAGGAGAGGCCCATATCAAATTTCACCATGAGGAAAGAAACAAATGTGTGACATTCTATAAAAAATATAATATAAAAAAGGTGTTTTGCTTTCCTAAGCTCTTCAAAAGTCTGGATTTTTTCAAGTGTCAATTTTTAGCCCAGCTTAAGGAATAAACTCTGAATAAAAATCCCCTCAAATTATTTATCCTTACTAGATCTTATCCAGAATGAACTATCTGAAATTCAAATGGATGAGTGGTTATGGGAAGCTTTTCTGAATTCATTCCACCAAATGGTTGTGCCTCTCCTAAGAACTCGCCAGTAGTAATACTACAATAAAGACAATATGAACAACAGCTATATGTATTACACATAGGCTACATACCAGATACTCTTCCAAGGATATAATGCATACTAAATCCATCTAATCTCTATAATGGCATTATTAGTTACCATCAGCATTTTAAACATCATGTCCAGAGGAGATAAGCATTTTGCTCACAATCCTACAGGTAGTATGGAGGTGAAATGGTGATGACAGTATGGTATATGCCATAGATAAAGGTTTTCCTACATTTGTTACATTAACACAGTTATTCTCTAGGATGAATTTACTGAAGTTTAATAAAGACTGAATAGTGTTGGAAGGCTTCTGTACATTTAACATATCTGGTATAAATTATCTTATGCTGTTACAGGCATTAGAAAATGGTGATTCCCTCATTTGCCAAATCTTGCTATAGTATGAATATTGTGCTATTCTAATCAGAGAGGTGAAAGTGAAGAATTTTTTATTTAAAGTAAATTATATTGTGACTTGTCTCATGTCTTGAAAAGTGTAAGTCTTGTCTCTAAAATTATTTCTGGGAAAGAACAAACTTTGTTTTCAATTCCCAATCATTTGGGGACTGACAATTTTGTAAAACAGAACAACAGTGTTATAGAAATATCAAATTGCTATAAAAGTTTCAAATATTTACTCACTTTCCACATTTATCTCATGATTGACAGATGACAATTTTGTGACTGGCACCAGTTTCTGGATTTGAGTAGCATTTGTCTAAAGGCCTTCCTATAATTCTAATTCAAATGATTTCTCATTTGGATGAATTCTCTGACATGCTCTAGGATATTTACCATATCTATAAGCCTTCTCAAATTCCTTACAGGCATAGGATTACAAAGCAGTATGAACTCTCTGATGTGCAGCAGGAACTGAATTAAGTTTAGGTCCTTCCCACATTCCTTCCATTTAAACTGTTTCACAAATACCAATTCCCTAGTGTTAATCTTGAATAAAGATCTTCACACATTCCTTACATTTAAATGATTTTACATCAGCATAAATTGATATCCAATAAGACTGTACAGAATTCTAAAGCCTTTTCATATTCAAAATATTTCTCACTAGTATTAGTTTCTGGATAGCAAGATAATTGTCCATAAACAGAAATGAATGGCTTTTGCACACCCCTTACCTTCACAGGGTTTCTCAAGAGTAAGAGTTCTCCTTATGTTGTCTGTTCACACACACAAAAATGTTCTTTTATAGCTTTCAATCATAAGGTTTCATCGGTATCAATTTTCTCATTTGAGTAAGTTGTCCACAGAAAGGCTTCCCCACATTCTTTATATTTGTAGGGTTTATCACTACTATGAGTTCTCTCATGAACAAGTTTTGAGCCATGAGTAAAGGTCTTCCTGTATTCCTTACATTGATAAAGCTTCTCACCAGTATGAAATCTCTGATGAACACTAAGTTGATAGCCACTACTGAAGGCCTTCCCACAGTCTTTACATTCGTAAGACTTCTCGTTAGTATGGATTCTCTCATGCTTAACTAGGCTTGAACCCCAACTGAAGGCCTTCCCACATTCCTTACATTTAAAAGGTTTCTCACCAGTATGAATTTTCTGATGTTGAGTAAGGTGATAGCCACGACTAAAAGCCTTCCCACATTCTTTACATTCATAAGGTTTCTCCCCTGTATGGATTCTCTCATGTTGAACAAGGCTTGATCCACAATTAAAAGCCTTCCCACATTCCTTACATTCATAGGGTTTCTTGCCAGTATGAAATACCTGATGTCGAGTAAGTTGATACCCACTACAAAAGGTCTTTCCACATTCTTTACATTCATGGGACTTCTCACCAGTATGAACTCTCTCATGTTTAACAAGACTTGAACCCCAACTAAAGGCCTTCCCACATTCCTTACATTCAAAAGGTTTCTCACCAGTATGGATTTTCTGATGTTGAGAAAGGTGATAGCCACGACTAAAGGCCTTCCCACATTCTTTACATTCATAAGGTTTCTCACCAGTATGAATTCTTTCATGTTGAATAAGACTTGATCCGCAATTAAAGGCCTTCCCACATTCCTTACATTCATAGGGTTTCTCGCCAGTATGAAATATCTGATGTCGAGTAAGTTGATAGCCCCAACAAAAAGCCTTTCCACATATTTTACATTCATAAGGTTTCTTACCAGTATGGATTTTCTGATGCTGAGTAAGTTGATAGCCACGACTGAAGGCTTTCCCACATTCTTTACATTTATAAGGTTTCTCGCCTGTATGAATTATCTCATGTTTAGCAAGGCTTGAGCCCCAAAAAAAGGCCTTCCCACATTCCTTACATTTGTAAGATTTCACACCAATATGAATTTTCTGATGCTGAGTAAGGTGATAGCCACGACTAAATGCCTTCCCACATTCTTTACATTCATACGGTTTCTCACCGGTATGGATTCTCTCATGTTTAACAAGGCTTGATCCCCAGCTAAAGGTCTTTCCACATTCCTTACACTCATAAGGTTTCTCGCCAGTATGAAATCTCTGATGCACATTGAGTTGATAGGCACTTAAATAGTTCTTCCCACATTCTTTACATTTAAAGTGTTTTTCAGCTGTATGAGTTCTCTCATGTTGAACAAGTTTTGAGCCATGACTGCAAGCCTTCCCACATTCCTTACAAACATAGGGCTTCTCTGTATTACGAATTATTTGATGTGGAGTAAGAGATTCACTTTTTCTGTAAGAGGGTATTTTTTCATAGCTGATTATCATTTGACTGAAGTATCCCTCTTGATGTCCTTTTAGTACCTCAAATATGCTTTTGCACTTCCAATTATTTCTGAAAATGGATGCCCCAAGGCCAGGGGTTTTACTTTTTTCCTTCATCTCCCATTGAGAAAAATTTATTTCAAAAATATCTTTTTCTGAAAATATTTTTTTGGTGTCATATGTTGTTGATTCCAAATCTGAAAGAAAACAAGAAAACCACACATTTTATTTCCTTCACTAGGAAAAAAAAAAACTACAGCAGAAATAAAAGACAAATTACGAGACTTACTGAACTCACTCCTGAGCATTGATTTTGCAACTCTTGTGTTCTGATTTTATAGTTTTCTGGAGGATTCCACAGAGATCACTTCAATAAGTCCCTCATTTTCCCATGCTGATGTTCTCTCAAACCAAATGTCAGCTTCCACCAATCAAACCCTTATGTGCCCAGTTGTGGTCATCCAATGTCCCCTGCTAGGTATGTATCTTAATGGGAATCAAATTCTTATCATAATGAGCTTTGAGTGATTTTGTTTTTTCTAATCCCACCTTTCTAGATTTTCTGTAACGTGGCTTTTCTTTACCTCTAGCCAAAATTCTACTGGAAGACTTGAATGTAACTCCAGCATTTGTTTGTGAACTTCTAACTTTGATATGTTATCTGTTTGGTTATCTATATGTGATTTATTGGGAGATAAGAAATAATCTCCACTTTCTAATTGACTTATGTTCACACTATATAGCCCCATATAGCTGATTTATCAGGAAATCCTTGCATCACTTTCTGTACTTTATACTTGTCCAAGTCACTGACAGTGGTTTGTGTATCTGTTTTTGTAATAAATTTGTTTTATTTTGTTGTTTTTTTGGGAAAGGTTCTCACTCTGTCACCCAGGCTAGAGTGCAGTGGCACAGTCATGGCTCACTGCAGCCTCGATCTCCGAGGCTCAGGATGATCCTCCAGTCTCCCAAGTAGCTGAGACTACAGGCACCCACCACCACGCCTGGCTAGTTTTTGTATTTTTTAGACACAGCATTTGACCATGTGCCCAGGTTGGTCCTAAAACTCCTGGGCTCAAGTGATCTGCCCACCTTGGCCTCCTCAGAGTGATAGGATTACAAGCACGAGCCATGTGCCTGGCCTTTTTTTTGTAATGGAGTCTACAGGTAACTCATGGTTTGAGCCATGCCTTACTCAACAGCAAGATCACAAACTAGTAATTACCAGATGACCCTGACTAAATAGTTGGCAAAATGTTCTTCATTACTCTTTTTTTTCTTTCTCTCTCTGTTCTCCTACCCCCTCCTCTTTCTTCCTTTCCTTTTTTCCTCTCTTTCCTTTATTTATTTATTTATTTCTGTGGCCCAAGTTGTCTGCATGTTTGCTTTATATGCTTTGCTTTAAATAAAAGATCTGTAAGCATGAAGCAATGAACAACTTCCTTTAGGGAATTCAGCCTTTTATATTTATACTTATTATTATCCTAAATTCTAGGCTTATCTAGGAAAGTGTCAGTCTTCCATTAAGGATAATTTAGAATCACAGTGGCCATTTGACAGACTTTTAATTTTAACAAGTTTTCACAACTTAAAGAGTTCCAAAACAGAACGAATTAGTAAATGAGATTTAAAAAAAAATCTAAGTGAGCTCTATGCTGGTAAGTTTTAAAGATGAACAAGTGCTTATGTAAATTTTAAAAAAACAGAATTTAACAATTTTCAACATGAGAGAAAAATTAGACTCCCATTGCTTCAAATGTTGTGGCTCTTATAAGAAAATCTGCAAATGGTTGTTAAGCTGTAGCTCAAAGGAAAACAAATTTAACTCCCAGTTAAAATAATGGCTCTGTTTACTATATTACAAGATAAGAAGCAAAGCACTGCTACCAGATTTTCAATGTTTTTAAAATAACTTAAAAAGCTTATGTGATATATAAATATAGTAAGAATTCAAGTAATATAATCTACTGAAGATAAACGCTGTTATTAATCAAGTATGATAATGTCTTCTTCTGATTATTATTTTTTTTTTTTGAGACAGAATCTCGCTCTGTCACACAGGCTGGAGTGCAGTGGTGTGACCTCAGCTCACTGTAATCTCCGCTTCCCAGGTTCAAGCAATTCTCCTGCCTCAGTCTCCTATCTGGGATTACAGGCACATGTCACCATGGCTAACTAACTTGTATTTTTATTAGAAACAGAGTTTCATCGTGTTGGCCAGGCTAGTCTTAAATTCCTGAGCTCAGGTGATTTGCCCACCTCAGCCTCCCAAAGTGCTGGGATTACAGGTGTGAGCCACTGTGCCTGGACCCTTCTTCCTGATTTTATCACAATGTAAAAACCATGTTAACAAAATATTCTAGTTTATGCAAAACTTAGGTTTACTTTACCATAGAAAGTCAAATTATTCTGAAACACCTACGTTTTCCATACCCATTGTACTCATCAGAAAAGCTAGAGTTTGGCAAACTTTTTCTGTAAAGGGCCTTATGGTCACAACTCTGCCATTTATCAAAGCAGCCATGGACAATATGTAAACATATAAATGAATGGGCAAGACTATGTTCCAAAACAACTTTATTTACAAAAACAGGTGGATACGGTCTCCAGAGCCATAGTTTTCCAACGCCTGAGAGAAAGCAAACATTGCTTTCATAAAGTTCACAATTATAAAAATATATGTTCAATTAAATTTAAATTGTACATTTAGTCAGAATTTTTATAAAATGATTGATTTTTATAACTTCAAATAATGCTGCAATTATGTGAATCTATACATTTACCTTATTTAAAAATTTTAAAGATCTATCAATTTTAAAAATCAACAGTAATTATATTGCTATTTAAGGATCACTTTAAATTATAAGATCTCTAATTCACTTAGACAAAATGATCTTGAGAGTTACTAATAAATAATTTCTGGTTACACAAAAAGTTCCTAAGAAGATATTCATAAAACAGGAACAACAAATATCTTGAGTTATTGTTCGTTTACTTATTTCTTGACCATGTTAAACACATTTTCACTCAACTAAGCTCAAACTACTCTGTCAAAAATCAATGTAATGCACACATCATCTTATAACACATTAATACTGTTAATTATATTTTAAAATTGAAATAAACCTTTAAATTATAGTGTCATTCCGCATGGTACGCTGACAATATTAGCAGGTTTACATCAACATGGGAAATGCTGTCATATCATAATGTAAGAAAAAAGTAACATAAGTATGATATGATAGAAAAGACGATAGCTAAAGGAAAATGATGATCTTGGAGTAAACTGTCCACTCTGTATGAAGAAATTAAAGTATTACTCTTTTCTTCAATATGTGCAGAAAATAAATGTGCATAATTTTGCCACACTTCTGTGTATACTTCAAATTTTAAGAGTCTAATAGCTAAATGCTTTTAGCTGCCTTATACTACACATCTAAACTATTTTCATTTAAATAAAAATTAAAATCTTGCTACCTTCTCATTATTTTAAATATGTTGACTTTTTGATTAATTAGATAGTCACAACTATTGTTCTTGTCAAAAGCTCCTCTGACAATCCTTTCTGATGATGCCTTTTTCAAATTCAGAATAATGAAACAGATTTTAACAGATTATGTCTTTCCATAAAATCTGCCTTTCAGGTTTCCTAAATGGCCACTGAGCAAGCACAAAGATTTGCTCTTTCACTAACAAAAGTGTAATAAACTAACCTGGGTTAGCCTAACTGACTCCATCTTAGCTGCAAACCTGACAAGCTCTCTCGAGCCTCTACCTCCCTGCCGCAGCCCCTCAGGTGCATTACTGGGTCACGTTGCACTCAAAGCTTTGAACCCTTAAGAGGGTTCACACTGTTCACAGTAACTGTAACCACTGTAACCGCATCCTGCTTGGCAAGTCTGTCTGCTATTGTGAATACCTTCCTTGGTGATTGATTGTATGGAAAGTTCCCCCTGCTACCCCACTTAGTGATTGCATGGAAATACCCTTAGCAACCAACAATCCTGGGAACCTCCTGCCCCCTGGTTACCAGCCTCCTCCTACTAACTTGCTTGTTCTGCTTCTGTAAAATTCTGCTTTAGCTAGGCTGCCCCTGCCCCTACCTAAATCAAGGTATAAAGGGAAATCAAGCCCCTTCCTCGGGGACGAGAGAATTTGAGGGTTAGCCGACTCTCGGTCACCGGCTGAATAAAGGACTCATAATTGGAACTCAGAGCGTGACGTTTCCTTCTAACTCACTTGGATATTACAAAAGATACTAGAAACAATCAGATTTCTTCCACATAATCCAGAATTTATGTAGCCCACAACTACTGTGACTATGTTTTTGTTTATATAACCCCAGGTATATTAAAAACCAAAAGCTGACAATAAAAAGAGAAGTTTGGCCTTTCTAGGCTAATTATATATAAGTACCTTGTTATTAAAAGATACCTGGGCTGGGCGCAGTGGTTCATGCCTGTAATCCCAGCACTTTGGGAGGCTGAGGCGGGCAGATTGCCTGAACTCAGGAGTTCAAGATCAGCCTTGGCAACACGGTGAAACCCCATCTCTACCAAAATACAAAAAATTAGCTGGGCATGGCAGCATGTGACTGTAGTCCCAACTACTCAGGAGGCTGAGGCAGGAGAATTGCCTGAACCTGGCAGGCAGAAGTTGCAGTGACCCGAGATCACGCCACTGCACTCCGGCCTAGGGAACAGAGAGAGACTCTTTAAAAAAAAAAAACCAGATACCTGTCCCAGCAATAATGTGCTCGTCAAGGTAGAGAAGATGTATATTCATATTCATGTACCCACAGGCTATGACTTCCTATAAGTTAATTTTAAGAAGGAGTGTGTACCTAGGTTTAAATACCCTCATCAATTTGGTACAATCGTAATACTCCTCCATTGTCCGTAATGTGTTTTGACTTCAAGGTAGTTACTTATTTCATCCTTATAAATTAATTAGGTTTTATACCTCAACAGATGATTTAATTTTTTTCCATTATGAAACTGTTATTTATTATATTAAATTAACCAGAGCCTTTGAGCCTTAACAACTAACACAAGGTTTTCCAAACTCAAAACTACTGACATTTCAGCCCAGATCATTCTTGGTTGTGAGGAGTTTTCATGTGCCTTGCCTGTTGATGACTATGTAACATTTTGGATGAGCTATTAAATGGTGGATGATTATTGTGATATGAATGTGGGAATTAAGTTTAATCATATATAGTTGGTCACAGGCCTAAACTGCTCTATTGCTGTTTTATTTAACAATGTCTTGCTGCTTTTTATGCATTAACATTTTGGTATAAAGATTCTGTGGATAGCCAAAAGAAAGCCACAGTATTTAAGCTGACCAACTTAATATTCCAACTGAATATGGAGGTGACCAATTTTGAACTAAAAGGAGTATAGTTTGTACAACTTAGCATCAGTAGTTTAGTGAATTTTAATTTCTATGTAAGGCTTAGATTTTAACTTAACATTTTAGTTACTTGCTACTTATGTTTTATGTAAGGTTCTACAGTGTCAGTAAATAAATATGGGTTTAACTTCTTTTTAAATCTTAAAAAAATCATTGAGGACCCAAAAGACTTTTAGTTCATATAATTATATATTTTGATATTTCTCATGTTAAAAATTTAAACAGAGAAATTTTAAGATATTAATTCACTTAAAAAACAATAAACCATTAAATGTTAACAAGTTATAAAAATAATATTTTCTAAAACAAAACAAAAAAATGAAAGATAATGTTTTAAATTTTTGTAAATCTTTTAAATGGCTGGTTTAATAAAACACACCTGGATTCTCATATCTGCTTCTGCATTCAATCTATGGCAATATGTTTAGGTTGAAATATATAAAGAAAATCATATATATGACACATATGAAGAAAATCATATATATGAAGTATATGAAGAAAATCTAGCCTCTCATAGATACATAATTGGAAAATGGCAGAATATTTTACTAGTGCATTCAGATAACTGTGGATATTTTTCTTTGATACCACCCTAAAACTTAAGAAATGGTAGTGTCTGGTAGGTTAGGTACAATGTGGAATATAAAATCATATCTGTCAACTTTTCATATTATGTTACATTAAAATCATTGTACTTTGAATAATCATTTATCCATGCATAACACTGTAACATCCATACACTGGTCATTTGGAAAACTGATTCAAAGAGTTATGCAGATCTTTGAAATGTTGACCTAGTTCACTATACAACATCAAAAAATCACGTTAATATTACCACCCATCTCCTCAAAAAAATCTTTATGTATCAGTAAGCTATAAAGCTCAAAATGATGAATATACATTTTACAAAATTCCAGTTTTTACATGACAGATTGAATTGTATCATTGGAAACAAATATTATTAGTTATTCTTGAAGTAACAGGCTCACTTGCAAGAAAATGTCTTCCTAATATCCAAGTCTGAATAACCATAGTTTGTCATTCTTTGAAGAAAAATATGGTGTTTTGTGAAAAAAGCAGTTAGTTTAACTCACAATTTAAACAACTGTACAAGTGGTTTCCTTCAAGGCAACCATTACTTTGGTATATTGCAGAAGACTTTAATGGATACTTCCCATTTCATTACATAGAATATTTTTTAAATGTATATATAATCAAGGGTTGAGATTTAATAAAATGAATTACTAAGTGCTTCTTCAAGATGTTCTTAAGTGAAACTGAGATTTTTCTGAACACATTTTCTTTGTGTGTAGAGGTAAAGAATATGATAATTACTAGTACTATTTGGTGCCTCTTCCTTTGCTCATGCTAAAGCAGAGAAGATTCACCATGGCTTCTAGACCACAAGTGGAAGTGTCACCACAGTGAAAAAGGCAAACCTCTCAGTACTGTTATGAGAATACGTTTTTACTTTGGGAAAGGTTTGGCCCACTGAAAGGTCTTCAGACCACACTTTGAAAACCCCTGCCCTACCCAGAGTAAGAATTATGTCCAGGACTAACGATAAAGCCAAACTATACCTTCATTCAAAAATAAATTCTTAAAAAGATCATTGTGATCTGCTATTAATTTCACTGCTTTCCTGAACAGTTCTAAATAATTATTAGGAAGATAATAAAATCCCTAAGTCACTACAACATAGCATCTATAATATTCAGTATACAATGAAAAACTATAAGACTGGTAAAGCAGCAGGAAACTTTGATACAAGATTTAGAGAAAATATAGTCAATAAAAGCAGACCCCACAAAACCAAATGTAAATTCTAGAACTATAAAATGTACATGAAATAAAATTTTTATTGGATAGGCTTAACGACAGTATCAAAGAAAAGAAAAACCAGTGACTTGAAGACAGGTAAACAGGTATTAACAAACTGAAGTACAAAGAGTAAAAAGACTAGGGATTCCACCCAGTGATTGGTGGTACCATATAAGTGGTCTAACACACATGTAAATGGAGTCTTAGAAGGAGGAAAAGTACTAAAGAAGTAGAAAAAAGTATTTGAAAATACAATGGCTAAAATTTCTGCAAATTTAATAAAAAATATCAACCTGGCTGGGCACGGTGGCTCACCTGTAATCCCAGCACTTTGGGAGGCCAAGGTGGGTGGATCACGAGGTCAGGAGTTCAAGACCAGACTGGCCAACATGGTGAAAACCTGTCTCTACTAAAAAATACAAAAATTAGCTTGGCATGGTGGCTCATGCCTGTAATCCCAGCTACTTGGGAGGCTGACGTAGGAGAATTGCTTGAACTGGGACCCAGGAGGCAGAGGTTGCAGTGAGCCAAGATCATGCCACTGCACTCCAGCCTAGGCTACAGAGCGAGACATCATCTTAAAAAATAATAATAATAAAATAAAAAATAAGTCCACTGATTAAAGGTAAAGGTAAAAGGAAAGGGATCAAAGCCACGATAAATGTAAGGGAACCATATCCAGAACTTTATAGTCAGATTGTTACAGACCAAAAATAAAGAAAAAACTGAATAACAGAGAATAAAGCATATATAAAATGAACAATAAGAATTATAGCTGTCTAATCATCATACACAATAGAGTTCAGAACATAATGGAACATTTTTTAAGCTATCTAAAAGAAAAAAATATATCAATTGAGAAATCCATATCTGGTAAAAAAAAAAAAAAAAAAAAGTCCTTCAAAAATAAGAAAGACTGCCGGGCGCGGTGGCTCACGCCTGTAATCCCAGCACTTTGGGACGCCGAGGCGGGTGGATCACGAGGTCAAGAGATCGAGACCATCCTGGTCAACATGGTGAAACCCCGTCTCTACTAAAACTACAAAAATTAGCTGGGCATGGTGGCATGTGCCTGTAGTCCCAGCTACTCGGGAGGCTGAGGCAGGAGAACTGCTTGAACCCAGGAGGCGGAAGTTGCGGTGAGCCGAGATCGCGCCATTGCACTCCAGCCTGGGTAACAAGAGCAAAACTCCATCTCAAAAAAAAAAAAATAAAAATAAGAAAGACGAAGGCCAGGCATGGTGGCTCACGCCTGTAAACCCAGCACTTTGGGAGGCTGAGGCAGGTGGATCACCTGAGGTCAGGAGTTCAAGACCAGCCTGACCAGCATGGCAAAAACCCATCTCTACTAAAAATACAAAAATTAGCCAGGTGTGGTGGCACATGACTGTAATCCCAGCTACTCGGGAGGCTGAGGCACAAGAATTGCTTGAACCTAGGAGGCAGGGGCTGCAGTGAGCCAAAATCACACCACTGCACTCCAGCCTGGGTGACACAGTGAGACTGTATAAAAAAAAAAAAAAAAAAAATGAGAGAATTAGCTTCTAGTAGCCATATGACACAAGAAATGCTAAAGGAAGTTTTTCAGGCTGAATGAAGCTTACAGATTAGTAAAATTCTTACATTCTACAACAAGGTAATGTGTTATTAATTTCAAGAGACTGTGCTAAATTAAGGATGCATATTGCAGTCCCCAAAATAAATACAAATAATACAGCAAAACATAACAGATGAGATAAAATGGAATACTAAAAAATACTTGATTAGTCCAAGAAGGTGGAAACAAAAAAGAAAGAACTAGTGAAACAAAAAATAGCAAGATGGTAAACTGAAACCCAACCATATCAATAATTACATTAAATTAATACGTAGCAGTGATGTCACAGAAAATGGTGGAGTAGGAAGCTCTAAGGGCTGGTAGCTCCACCAAAGCGACAATTGAACTGGAAAGAGAGATTGGCATCAACAAACTCTTAACTCTGGAACCTGATCAGACACTTCCAGAACAACCAGGGGAGTGCTGGATGAATAAAGAGGCTGCTATTCTTAGGTGAGCGAGTGGCTTGTGCAAGCAAGCCACCATCCCCCATTTCTCAATCCAGCCAATGCTATGGGATGAGAGTCCAGCCTACGTGCCTGGAATGCTGTGTACCAACTAATCACATCCCTCACTCCTCAGCCCCACCACAGCTGTGGGGAGAGCAGCCTGTATTACTGGAATAGCCAGCTGGGACCTGGTTTGGCAGTGTGACCTTGTCTCCCAAAAAATTCACAGTTGTGCACTTTGGTGGGTTTTGTGTTTCTTTGAGGGACCAACACAGATGATTGCCTTGATTTCAGCCCCATAAGTCACAGCAGCTTTCCCCAGAAACATTTATTGGAAGATTTAAAAGGCCAATACACCTTTTTTTCTTCCCTTTTCTACAGTCAGATACTTAAGTAAATCTTTGTCTGGTACTAACTGACTGCAGAGATGATGAAACAGAAACTTCAGTGACCACATACAATAAGGAATATACAATTTGAAAAAAGAGTTTGAAAAAGTCTGACAGCTCTAGCCCTCAACAAGCAGAAATCAGTCATGCCTGAGAAATGGAAAAATTGAATCTCCAGAGGTATTATGTTATAATACTCAAAATGTCCAGTTTTAACAAAAAATTACAAAGCATACAATGAAACAGGAAAATAGGGGGCCCATTCACAAGAAAAGCAGAATCTGACAGAAACCATTCCTGAGGAGCCCAGACATTAAGTAAACTATCCAAATATCCTCAATGAGCTAAAGGAAACCATGGACGAAGAGCTAAAGGAAATCAGGAAAACAATGTATGAACAAAATGAAAATATCAATAAAAGGATAGAAATTATAAAAAAGGAACCAAACAGAAATTCTGGAGTAAAGTAACTGAAATGAAAATTTCAATAGTGGATTCAGCAGAAGACTCAGTAAACTTGAAAATGAGTTGTTTGAAATTATTGCACTAGAAGAGCAACAAGAAAAAGGAATAATGAACAATGAAGAGACCCTGAGGGATCAATGGGATACCATCAAGCACACCAACATACACATCATAGGAGTCTCAGAAAAACAAGAGAGATAAAAATGTAGAAAAAAATTTGAAGACAGAATGTCTGAAAACTTTGAAAATCTGACAAAAGACAGGAATATACAAATCCAGGAGGCTCAACAACTTCAGAGAGGAAAAACCCAAAGAGATTAATATCTAGATATATTATAGTCAAATTATGGAAATCCAAAGACAAAAAGACTTCAGAATACAGGAAGAAAGTAGCAGCCTACCACATAAGAGAATCCTTAAACAAGATTAACAGCTGATTTTTCATCAGAAACCATGGAGAATAGAAAGTAGGAGGATGATATATTGAAAAGTCCCAAAAGAAAAAAAAAACTGTCAACCAAGAATTCTTTACTTGCAAAAACTGTCCTTTAAGAATAAAGGTGAAATTAAGAAATTTCCAGAAAAAACAAAAGTTGAAGGAGATGATTACCAGTAGACCTACTCTAGAAGAAATGTTCGACGCACTGTTTCAGGCTAAAGTGAAAGGATACTAAAAAGTAACTGAAAGCCATAAGAAGAAATAAAGAGCACTGATAAAGGTAACTACATGAATATAAATATAAAAGTCAGTATTATTATACTTTTAGTTTGTTGATTTAAAAGACAAATGCATAAAATAATAACTATAAATCTATGTTAAAATAACCAGGCACTTCAAAGCTATAGCTGATTGTAAAACTAGAGCAGGAAAATTTCATAGAAGATGAACCTGTAACACCTTGTTTATCAGAAAATCAGGAGGTACTCAAAAAGTGATGGAGATGTGCCAAAAAGCCATAGAAACTATCATGAAAGGATTTCCACTGACCAAATCTGGGACAAGCTCCAACACTTTGAGCTTCAAAATAAATAACAGAAAAAATAGAATAAAGCCCATTGACTAGAAGTCCAACATATGAACAAATGAAAAGTTTGAGAGGTAAACACAATATTTATTTATTTAGACAGGATATTGCTCTGTCGCCCAGGCTGGAGTGCTGTGGCGCAATCTCAGCTCACTGCAGCCTCAACCTCTCAGGCTCAAGCAATCCACCCAGCTCAGCCTCCTGAGTTGCTAGAACTACAGGCACGCAACACCACGCTCAGCTAATTTTTTTGGATTTTTTGTAGAGATGAGGTTTTGCTATGTTGCCCATGCTGGTCTCGAACTCCTGCCCTCAAGCATTCCACCCACCTTAGCCTCCCAAAGTGCTGGGATTACAGGTATGAGCCACCACTGTGCTTAGTTCCACAATATTTAATAGTTTCAAAGTTTCTCCCCACAAAATACTTATTGAAGGATAAAAGAGTAACTGCACAAGGAGGAAGCCAACAGACACCACCTTAATCAAGTACTTAGAGTGAATAACATGAGTAATTACAAATCATTCACACAACCCAACAAAATGCAAGGAGAAGAACGCAGCTCAATTCTGTGATAATCCTGCCAAAGATCCGTACTCTAAATCTAATCATGAAGAAACAGCAGACAAACCCAAATTGAGGAACACTGTACAAAATAACTGGCCTGTAATCTTCAAAAGCATCACAGACATATATGCAAGTCAAGGAAAGACATGTGAACTGTTTTAGACTGAAAGAGACTAAACAATCCAAATTCCACACATAAGAACAACAAAACAGACCGGGCGCGGTGGCTCACGCCTGTAATCCCAGCACTTTGGGAGGCCGAGGCGGGTGGATCACGAGGTCAAGAGATCAAGGCCATCCTGGTCAACATGGTGAAACCCCGTCTCTACTAAAACTACAAAAATTAGCTGGGCATGGTGGCACGTGCCTGTAGTCCCAGCTACTCGGGAGGCTGAGGCAGGAGAATTATTTGAACCCAGGAGGCGGAGGTTGCGGTGAGCCGAGATTGCGCCATTGCACTCCAGCCTGGGTAACAAGAGCGAAACTCCGTCTCAAAAAAAAAAGAACAACAAAACAATATATTATCTGGCCCCTTCCTATCTCCCTGGCCTAATTTCTTAGCACATGTTCCTTTAATAACTCTATCCTAGAGTTCTGATAAAGTTCCAGTAAAGTTCCTTTCCAACAACGGGGCCTTTGCATTTGCTGTTCACTGTGATTGATCTGTTCCTCCCCCAGCTATTCACATAGATCGATCCCAGGCTCCACAACTCTATTCAAGAAAGCGTTCCCTGACCATCTTATCTAAATTAGCTCTGTCAGTCCCCATCATTTTCTATTCCCTTACGGTGTTGATTTTTTCCAAAGAATTTGGTTCATTACATACTATTTATCTATTTGTTGATTTACTTATTTGATGTTTCTCCTTTACTACAAAGTAAACTGCTGAAAATGTGCAAGTTATCAAATCTTCTTCATGATTCAATTGATAGTGCTCAGCACAATGCTGGCCAGGAGTAGACATTCATTATAGTATTTGCAGAATTTATAAAATCTGGTTTCTTTGACAATGGTTATGAAATAAATGCCCTACAGTGCAAATCCAGCCCCTGGCCATTAAAGGAGAGAGGTGATTGCAGGGAGGGCCCGTGAATGGCACAAAGCTCACGGAGGGATGGGGAAGAGCAATGTGCTTAACGAAGCCATTTCTAACCCAGCAGGTATAAAAACATGACCTTGGGAAGGGGGAAAAGAAATTCACCTGGTTTCTTCAAAGATAGCCCTGTAATTTCCAGTGCAGAAAAACTGATGTTGCAAAGAGGAGTTTCTAAATTATTTCAGGCAGATGACCTTACCCAGTGACACCAAATTACTATAGTTCTCCAACATCACATCCATGTACAAGTCCCTCTGAGCAGGGTCCAGGCATTCCCACTCCTCCTGAGAGAAGTCGATGGCCACATCCCTGAATGTCACCAACCCCTAAAACCAAAAACCCATGTATTACTTGTGAAATTCAAGAAAACATTACCAAGAGGAAAAAACAAGGTATGAAGGGTAAACTACAAAGAAGGGGAGAAATACAACAATCAAATAGGCTGAAAGCCTCTGATATAAGAAGGAAAAAGCAAGAAAATCAGTGTCACTAGAGCAGAATGCCAACATGTTCTAGAAGAATCTTGTTATAACAGAAAAACTTCCCAGATACTGTAAGATAACTCAGCTATCCAGACCTGTCTGGTAATACATTTTAAAAATCCCAGTTTCTTTTCTGTTAAAAGTGTGCGTGTGTGTGTGTGTGTGTGTGTGTGTGTGTGTGTGTATACATCATGTGTATTTACAAAGTGCTATATGCCTTCCTCAAAAATTCTTTGTGCAAGTGAATTGCTCACCATCTTTCCCCTTTAATAAGAAAACAAGGCCAGGTACAATGGTTCACGCCTGTAATTCCAAGCATTTTGGGAGGCTGAAGCAGGTGAATCACTTGAGGTCAGGAGTTTGAGACCAGCCTGGCCAAAATGGTGGAATCCCGTCTCTACTAACAACACGAAAATCAGCCAGGTGTAGTGGCGGATGCCTGTAATCCCAGCTACTTGGGAGGCTGAGACAGAGAATCATTTGAACCCGGGAGGCAGAAGGTGCACTCCAGCCTGGGTAACAGAGCAAGACTCTGTCTCCAAAAATAAATAAATAAATAAATAGGGGAAACATGAAAAGTTTTTGTACTATAAATCTTTATTTTATAAAAATGATTCCCATTAAATTAGGGACTATCACCAAGACTCAAATACATCACTGATAGATTACATCATAAGCATTTTTTCTTATGATGAATTTAAACAGTATTTTTTATTTGCTGCAATTCATTTTATCCTCTGGATATATGAGATTAATCACTCAGTTATATCTGTACATTTAGGCTGAACAAAACTTCTGTAGATTTTCTTAACTGTGGAAATTTATTATCATCTAGACTTTAGGCATTATCTTGCCTGTTACTGTCAACCACGCCTCGTTTAATACTTTTCCCTGTTCCTGAGTTAGACAGTACTGATACAGGATGTTGCTTGTGACACAAATGTCACTCATGAGCTACACATCCTGGCTGATGACAAAATGACTTCAAAGTCAACTGATTCAAAATCCACTAGTGGTATAGTCCTTTGGTGACTCCAAAGACTACTGGTCTTCATCTCTTAGGTAATTTCTGGAAAGAACCACTCACTCCCCTCTCTAATCTCACAAGCCTCCCAACAAATGCAACCTCACATAAACTAAGGTTGAGACCAAGCAACCCCAAAGTCCATCTTATCTCTGTGGAAAACTTGGGTCTATAGAGAAGTTCCAAGTTTTTGCATGTGGTCCAATGGGACCCTCATCACTAGCTAAACACACTACAGACCTGACACAGGAATGAGAAACTCAGGTGAGGGAAATGGTGCAGATGTGGCCAAACAGAGGTGATACCAAAAGGCATCACCCAAGACAGCCAAGACAGTTAAACATGAAAGTGCTCCCGGAGAATGCACAAACAAGTAACATCGTTCTTCTGAGTGACCATCCAACTGTCTAAGGGCAGAGTGTCTTGACTGGCTTCTTTGGTAGCCACCATCTAAAATCAGCATTTTACCCTAAATTTAAAAATACTGCTGTTTTCAAAACCCTTGCAGGCTTTAATTCTCTTCCCTTTATATGAATCCTGTTGGTACCTTTGATAGAGGAAATCAATGCACTATGGGTTTTCCTTGTATATAAGTAAGTGTGTAGTTAACTATATTTCTTTGAGTTATCCTTAACAGAAGCTTAAATATTCCCCTCAAAAGACTCCACTGCTCTATCACTGCTCTCACTAGAAGACTGGGAACACAGGAGATGTTGAATAATATGTTCAATGAATATGACAGTGATTAGAAAGGGGAGGGGCACCAGGGGAGGACACTAGGCTATTTGGCACCATCCTCCACTGGAATAGGAAGAACTGAGAAGCAGGTTCAGGGATGGAGTTCTGTCAGAGAGAAGGCTTTAGGAAAATTAAGGAAAAGATTCACATGCCCTAAAAATCACAGTATTTCATGGAGAGAAAAATACCAACTTACATCAGTCATGGTTCTGGAATTGCAAGAATTAATTAATGCTCCATGGGATTCCTCTATTGGTGAAGCACAGAATCCAGAAAAGCCAGAACTGGGGAGGGAAAATGAAGTATTAAACCAGATGCCTCAGTGATGCCATCCTAAATTACGTTAATAGAAGATCTTATCTTCTCCATGCCTGCTTCTACTATACACCCTACGTGCCATTTATGGAATCTAAACTTTCACCCTAAACCCCAAAGTTCTTCAGCAGGGAGATTTCTGGCAGTGTCTGGTTCTGAGGATGTGAATCTGGACCTGGGATTCAATGATTCAGTCCTGCCCAGGAGATCAGATCAGCCTCCTTCCATTCCTACCTCTCAGGATTACCTGTCATGGTCCAAGCTACAATGTCCTTCATGGGCTCAGGACTGAAGGAAGCTGGTCAAGACATGGGAGCTGGACAGGATGCATAAGGAATTCATTGGGAACCCAAAAAGCTGACTATCTGATGCATCTATCAGAATATTCATGACATGAAAGAACATGCAGTGAGTACATGCTGACTTATGGAAATAATCAAGATATACTCAATAGAAAAAGTAGGTTATGAGATTTATGGTATGATTACATTTATAAAATACATATATATCAATACAAAAAGACTGACAATTGGACATCAATAGATGAAAAAATGTTTAGAAAGTTATACATCTCAAGAAACAAAAAAATAAAAAATAAGGTTATATATCCACATATATTAACAACATTCATATTTTCATTATGATCATAATGTTTTTCATTTAGGTAAACCACATAATAATTGTAACCATGGCCATGTATTACACAAACTCTATAATTTCTACATATGCCTATGTCTTGCCTAGAAAAAAAAATGAAATTCCCCAAGTTATGCCATGGATATGTTAATGAAATATTAATAATATTAATGGAATAATATTAATATATCCATGGCATAACTTGGGGAATTTCATCCTTTTTTTTCATTTTTATTTTTTGGGGGTTTTATTTTTTTATTCCCCCTCCATTAATGAGGTTTTCATCTTGCTTTTCTTATCTTGACTAATGGATTTATTTTGTACCTGAACCTGTCTTAGACATGGTACCCTCCAGATAACTGCTGAATCACCTGATCCTATTAGGCTCACTTTGCAACTAACATTAGTAGAATAAAAACTATAAAGTATAAACCTTATAGAATAAATTCCATTTGCCTCCAAACGCTTGATCATGATTCAACAGTATTGCTTATAATTACCTTCCTATGAGTTCCTTAAAGTAGGTCCCCTAGACTGCCTACTGGCCTTTGTTGCTGGCTGCTGGCTGCCTTATCCCTAAGCATATTTTGTCTTCAAGGTAACAACTATGTCTTCTAAACACTGTATTACCCGCTAAGTACAAGTATCATAGGTTCAGGGATTTGGGGCACATTCTTTACCCAAAACTTCACTTCCAGAATTATATTCTTAAGAAATAGCTAAAGGGCCAGGCGAGGTGGCTCACACCTGTAATCCCAACACTTTAGTAGGCTGAGGAGGGCAGAATTACCTGAGGTTTGGAGTTCAAGACCAGCCTAACCAACATGGAGAAACCCCATCTCTACTAAAAATACAAATTAGCTGGGTGTAGTGGTGCCTGCCTGTAATTCCAGCTACTCGGGAGGCTGAGGCAAGAGAATCACTTGAACCCGGAGGTGGAGGTTGCGGTGAGCTGAGATTGCGCCATTGCACTCCAGCCTGGGCAACAAGAGCAAAACTCCATCTCAAAAAAAAAAAAGAAAGAGAAAAGAAAAAAGAAAAAAATAAAAAAAGAAATAGCTAAAGAAGAAAGAAGCACACAAGATAAATACACAAGGATATTCAACCAAAAATAATTTCTGATAACTAAAAATGAGAAATTACATAATAGTAAGCAAAAGATTTAATAAATTACAGCCTGTCATACTCTCATTAGTTATGATGGTGTTGGTTCATATTAATTGATGAAGAAAGACATGTATGATCAATTCCTTAGGCAGGCAGGTTTGTAACTAACATAATGTGGGAGTTACATTCTGTTGAAATTAAGATAAAAGTTCTGGTGTCAGACCTTTAGGATGTGAATTCCAGCTTTATAGTTACTAATTTCTCAACACTTCTGTTTCCTCATCAATAAGAAGGGTGAGAACAGTGTCTACCACAGAAGAATAAGTAAGAAATCCATACAAAATAGTGAAAGGTATATGATAATTGTTTATAAGCTGTATTTTTTTTTTTCAGAGACAGGGTCTCGCTATGTAGCCTAGGCTGGAGTGCAGTGGCACAAACACAGCTCACTGCAACCCCAACCTCCTGGGCTCAAGTGATCCTCCCACCTGAGCCTCCCTGCCCAGCACCTGGAACCACAGGTGCATGACACCTTGCCCTGCTAATTATTCTTTTAAAAACTGTTTGTAGAGACAGGGTCTCACTGTGTTGTCCAGGCTGGTCTCGAACTCCGGCACTCAAGGAATCTTCCTGCCTTGGCCTCCCAAAGTGCTGGGATTATAGGTACGAGCCACCAGGCTTGGCCACATTTTCATCATCATTATTGAAAATGAAGAATGTTATTATCCCTTATCCCATTATAACAAAGAAACTTAGTGCTATTCTATTTTGCTTACAGTAAAATATGTCCTTCTCAGACATGCTTTCTTATAATGCTAACTCAAATTTCATAGGCCAGCCTTGAGCCTGCCATTCTTCCTAAATAACAATGTGAGGAAAAAGGTCCTCAGAAACATACAGAGGAAAATACCCCTCCTCCCAGAAGATACATAGAGATTCAGCGTCATGAAGCTGCATCAGAAAATACAACCTGATTAGGTGTCAAGCTGAGAACTTAACCAGAGGCTTAATCTTGTTCTTCTGTACAAATTGGTGGTTTACTTCAATATTTACAACCATAACCTTCTTATTCTACCTCCTGGCATTTATACCTGTCCTTGGAAATATTATCTGTAAAATGTATTTTTGGTAAGATGGCTGCATATTGGAGATTATTGTCATTGTCTGCAGAGGTAACCTTTAAAATAATCTAATTCTAAAACTCTTTCTTGCCTGGTAATTCATTTTTAAATGACATTTCTATAATCCCAGAAGATGTCAATATTTGAAGGTTTTAAAATAAGGGACTAATTAACACTTCCCTCTTCTCTCTAAATATTCAAGATTAATACAAAACCTAGATCTGGGTTGGATTTCTTTTTCAAACTAAGAACTAAAGATTCTTCAATTCATTTACATTACCCATTACAATAATTTTATTCTGCAGAAAAAAAAACACACCCATACGCACAAAGGAAAAAAGATTTAAACACAAATATTCCAAAGTGCTGAGTATGGTGGCTCACACCTGTAATCCCAGCACTTTGGGAGGGCAGAGGAGGCAGACTGCTTGAGCTCAGGAGTTCAAGACCAGCCTGGGAAACATGGTGAAACCCCATCTCTACCAAAAACACAAAAAAATTAGCCGGACATGGAGGCACACACCTGTGGTCCCAGCTATCTTCCCTCTGAGGTGGGAGGATCGCTTGAGCCTGGGAGGTGGAGGTTGCAGTGAGCCGATATCACACCACTGCACTCCAACCTGGGTGACAGAGTGAGACAGTATCTCAAAAAAGAAAAACAAAAAAACAAAAAAACAGCAAAACATTAAGAATGATTAACTGTAGAGGATGTGATTTTCAGCTTTCTTCTCTGTATGTCTCCTTATTGCTGAGTTTTTTTTTGACCAAGCCTGCATTAATTCCATAATTGGAAATATAGACATTTCCAAATATTAAAAAAACTTAGTGACAGGAGGGATATATTTCAGTCATTAAGAAAATTGAACAAATGGGGTCAACACTAAAAATCAGTGGGCCTGAAACAATTTACACCTACCAGCTCTTGAACGTCCTGTAGCTGTTACTCTCGGCAATGAGACACGTTCACTGTCAAAATTCTCCTGTAAATCAACACAAATTAGACAAACCACCTTCAAAGTCTGAGGAAGAAAATAAATGTGCATAAAGAGAATAGTATTTGGTACAGGGTAGATGCTCCATAAGTAGGGGTGCACCTCTCTACTTCTTCACTGAATGACCAATTAAAGTAACATTTTAGATGTAATCTTTAAAATATGTCTTCCAAAAACCCTGTCTTACTAGACGGGATTGATATGTAACAAAATATTC
This sequence comes from Alouatta palliata, assembly GCA_004027835.1. Classification (NCBI taxonomy): domain Eukaryota; kingdom Metazoa; phylum Chordata; class Mammalia; order Primates; family Atelidae; genus Alouatta; species Alouatta palliata. Next base: position 61,382 of record PVKV010008859.1, read on the forward strand.
CTGAGCACTTTCGTCCATAACTATAATGATTCCTTAAAATTGCATTATTTATATTTCTCCTTCCTTTGATTCTTTATAAACTTAATTTTTATTAGGAGTATATCATTCCATCATTAGATATACTGCATTTATTTGACTATTTTCATTCTATTGGACACTAATTTTTTTTCAAGCTCCTCCCCCGAAATTACAATCTTTTTTTCCAGAACAACAGAGCGAGATCTTTTTGGGTCATGGTCACTTTTGATAACCTCATGAAATTATAGACACTTTGCCCACTTAAAAAACACATTTACATATATTTACAAGAATTTGGTCTCAATTTCAAGGAGTTTTGGTCACCTGGAAGCTCGTTAATGGAACAAGAAGACCTCAGTTAAGATTTCCTGTTCTAAGGCTGGGCACGGTGGCTCGCACCTGTAATCCTAGCACTTCGGGAGCCTGAGGCAGGCAGATCTCTTGAGCCCAGGAGTTTGAGACCAGCCTGGACAACATAGCAAAACCCCATCTCTATAAAAAATACAAAAAAACTGGCTGGGCTTCATGGCATGTACCTGTAGTTCCAGGTACTCAGGAGGCTGAAGCGGGAGGACACCTTGAGCCTGGGAGGCCAAGGCTGCAGTGAGCCATGATCATGCCACCGCACTCCAGCCTAGGCAAAACACCAAGACCCCGTCTCAAAAAAAAAGTTTTCCTATCTGAGATCATTTGAGCATCTGGTCACTTTTTAAAAAAATTTGCAAGCACCCATCACAATCAACTTCACATTTCTATTACTCTAATCTATAAAAAGTTGACAGGAAATAATCCAGAAAAGCCCAGTAACAGCAACTCAATATTCAGTAACAGCAACACAATATTCAGTAAGCCCCTATCATGGGGATGGCACTGCTCTAGAAAGCTTCATACATAATAACTCGTCTTACTTCATCACACCTCCATTAGGTAGCTACTATTCTGTCCCTATTTTATAGATGTATCACAGATGGCCTGAATCAATTGTCTAAGTTCACAAGCTACCAACAGGCAGAGCCAGGATTTGAATTCAGATACTTTAGATCCAGAGCCTTAATTTTAACTACAACACAAGACAGCCTCTGCCACACAACGCTGGACTTGAAACAACTCATGCTTGGCAATGTTACAGACTTCTACCCAAAGATTATCTGAAGGTCCCCACTCTTGGTGCAAATCACAAATCTCGACGCTCAAAGATCAATCATATTTCCACCACTAACAGCCTCACAAAGCAGACAACATTGTCATATATTGCCAGAAATGTTCCCATACTTAAAATCCCTCATACCTTGCCTTGCTTTAAGAATCATGACTATGGGCCAGGTGTGCTGGCTCACACTGCAATCCCAGCACTTTGGGAGGCCAAGGCCAGAGGAACACTTGAGCCCAGGAGTTCAAGGTTGCAGTGAGCTATAACTGTACTACTGCACTCAACCTGGGCAACAGAGTGAGACCCTATCTCTAAAAAAATGCAAAAATAAAAAAATGTTTAATAATGACTACAGAAAAGATGAAAAAAATAGCCTGTATATGAAACCACCTAATTACTAATCTTTTCAAATAATCACAGTCCAAAATAAAGCTCTAACAGCAATCTACAAGAGGTGCCTTTCTATACTATCATAACGCACTGAAGAATTCAAACAACTTGGCATATGAACAGGTGGGTAAGAATTGAGGAGAAGAACAATAGGGGGTAATTGGGAGGAAATATGTACCAGCATGGCGAGTCATTTGACTGGGAAGACCCAGTCAAGATATTTTGGTCATTTGACTGGGAAGACCCAGTCAAGACATTTCAGGCCAAGGAAAAAAAAGTTCTCATGACCTAGAAGCAAAGGTAATTGAATGCATATGTATAAAAATTTGTACGTATAAAAAAACCTCACCCAAATCTTGATTTCTAAGTATGCAAAATTCCTTTTCTCCTCTTCAAGCACCTCAGAAATCTAGACATCTGGCAACCTTGCAACACTGCGGAAAAACAGTAACATATAACACCAGCATTTCTAGCACACCACAGACTTAATTTACAAAGACAAAATGAGAACAAAACGTCCTCTAGGGCCACTTCTGCCTCCGTCCACACATAACCAAACGGAACGAAAAGGGAGGCTAGAGTCTGTGTCTGTGTTGAGGGCAATTCTTGGGGACAGCGGTCTGGTTGCCATGGCTCTGAAACATGTATCTCGTCACCAAAGAGCTCCTAGAGGCGCCTTTACAGGAATCCTACCTGTAGAACTTCCCCAGTCAAGAGCCTGTAGCGAGGACACTTCCAGATGTAAAATTCTCATCCTTCTTGCTCGAAACGTTCATTCTGGGGCTTAGCACAGACTTCTTTCTTGCGGTCATTTAACTGTGGCAGGCCCAAAGACATGCTAAAGGGAACCTAGAGCATTTGGTCAAAGCAAATCACACAAATACGGCCACGCACGCCAACACCCCGTCACACATTCACAACTGCACCTACCTCCGCGGAGACACGCCCCGGCTCTGCCACGCCGTCTGACACACCATCCCTTGGCTGCTCGTGTTACACACAGGCTCGAGGATCCGGACATGGCACGCCCTGTCCGTGACCCGGCCCTCCCCTGACCCAGCGCCCCCGATACCACCCCCACCCTCACTGCCGCTTCCAATCCGGTCCCAGTAAAGCCCGCCGAGCCCTCCCAGCCTCACCCGGACTGATTACTTCTACGCACTCGGTCAACTGACCACGCAGAATCCAAGAACCTTGAGGACTACGGAAAACGACCCGGAGCCCCGTGGTCAGTTTGGACCCAGAGGCTGATGGGAAACAAGAGCCGGGAAACGTTGGCAGGCTGGGAGCGAGCCACACAGAGTGTTTCTGGCAGGCAAGCTCGCCCCGTCCCTAAAAGACCTGTGTCCCGGAGACTTCCGGGAAATGTAGTCCACAGCGGGCGAATCCCCGGAAGTTGAAACCGGGAGAGCAGGGATGCTCCCAGCATGCAACTCGGGTTCCTCTGTGAAAACCGATTTTTTGTTGACTGAGAGCGAATTAAAAGGTTCTCAGCCTTCGCTGAGGAACGCATTCTGAAGTCTAGAACAGGCGGAGATGGGACTGGGGTGTCTGGGGAGTTAGACCTGAGCAAGCAGGGTAATCTGGGGTAGGGTCCCCGGAAATGACCTGAGCGACACCTCCAGTTTACCAGGGTATGAGCGCCTGGAACAGTGTCTGGCGATTGAACAGATGGGTGTGTCTTGCTGTGAGGGAGTTTGTTAGTCCGATTCGGTGTGTGGGACCCCGCGTGGAGCTGTTTCTCTTCATAGGATGGTTTCTTAAGTTTATGCCTGTGTGAGTCTGTTTCATTAGGTGTGAGATGAACCGTTAGAGATTTTATATGACACTGTTGAAAGACAACAAGAAGTGGTCGTGAGTGGATATTGTGACCGTGGAGTGCAAAGGTGGCCATAAACAATACACAAGCAATCCAGCGTGGCTGTGTTCCGGTAAAACTTTATGGACTGTAAAATTTTAATCTCATTTTTTTTATAGAGTATGAAACCATTTATTCTGAAGCACACATTCATACACCAAAAACAATGCTATATATTCTCTGTCTCTCGTGTGTGTGTGCCTGTGTATGTGTGAAAAAAGATTTTAAAGGAGACAACTAACTGATTCGGACGTTACAGCAAAAAGATTAGGGCTGTGATGGTGTGGTAAGAACCTTTGGATATAAATATTTTTTTAAAAAGAGGATTGTCTAAAAATACTAAAGTAAAAATTTATATTAAAACGAACAGAAAAAAAAAAAAGGAGTGTTACCTTTTAAGGGCTCTTTCTGGTCACTGATATCACCTCTCTCACTCTCTGCCACCTCTCACCTCCTGGTCTCTCTTGCTTATGAAGAACAGACTGTGGCACTTGGATCCCAGCTTTTTCATGCCAGCATTTTCGTAGGCTAGATTCTTGTATGTAAAAATGCTGGTTGCTTAGGGTTTGCTTTCACACTTTGTGAATGCTACTACACAAAACTGTAAAAAAGCTATAGTCATTTCCAACCACATATGAAAGTTCTCATTTCCCCACATTCTCAACAATATTGTGTACCATCTACATTTTTTGTTTTTGAAATTTGATTACTGAAAAAGAAGTATGTCATCTGTTTCCGTAATCAATTTATGGCCTCTCATCTCACCTCTCACACTTAATATATGCTCATTGCTGTGTGCCCGCGCCTGCGCACTCAGAGCACCGACTACAACTTACGGAAACCCTCGGGCCGCGCGGTCCCAAGGCACTTGGGTTTCCGGCGTCTCCTGCGTTTCCGGCCCTGAACTACAATTCCCACAGGCCACCGGGCCGAATGACCGTGGGTTTCCGAGGCGCTTTGCGCATCTTGGACTCCGCCTGTGAGCAGGTAGTTTCGGAAGGAGACATCGAAGCAGGGCGACGCGAAGAGGGCTTTGCGAACTCGTGATCCACTCGGCAGTGCAGGTGACGATGGGAGAGGCAGTGAGGCGAATGCGAGCAGCTGAAGAAGTTGACAGTGTGGCTGGGTATGAAGAGGGAAAGGGGTGGGCAAACAGGATCGGGCGTCTCCCTGGCCGCGTGTGATGCACCGTCCATGGTGATGACAGGCATAGTGTAGGGGATGTGTGTCAGTATTGTGTCCGTAATAGAACCAAGGATGTGCCCTACCTTTCGGATGGTAATGTTGTGTCTGCATGAGAATGCGCATGACCGGGCCGGGATGTCTTGTGACACATGGAATGGGGTGTGTGTGTGTGTGCATCTGTCCACACGAAATGGCCAGGGTATGTCTTCATGACCGCATGTATGCTCATGACAAAGCAGGTGTGTTTCTCTGTGACTGTGTGACAGACTGTATGTGTGAAAGAGAAGAAAGTGCTTGGTATATGACAGGACTGGGATAACTCTTGTGACTGTGACACAAGCGTGTGGGTTAGTATGTAGTATGACAGCTGCGGTGTGTTTTTATGATGGCATGGATGTGTCTTGTGATATGTGACAGGTCTGGGTGTATCTCTGTGGTTATGTGGTCTGAGTGTGTATGTGTGTGACCTTGTATGAATGTGACAAGTCAGGATATGTCCCTGTGACTGTGTGACAGGCATTGTGCATGTTTGTTGGCTGGTAGCTTGTATGAGTTTGACAGTATATGGAAAGTATGTGAAAAGTTAGCACCTGTGCGTGTTACAGGGCCAGATGGGTCTCTATGACATTATGTAGAAGGCTTGTGAATGTGCATGTTTTGTGTATGTCTGTGGAAGTGACAGGGCCAAAATGTATTTGCATGACTATGTGACAGTTCTTATGTACATGTGAATCATGGTACATGCAGTCTGACAGATACTATGTGTGAGGGCAACTTTAGTTTAGACAAGTCCGGCTGGCTTTCTGTGTATGTGCATGTGTGTCTGTAAGAAAGAGAATTCTGTATGTGTGTGTGTCTTGAGCATCTGACTAGTCAGTATATGTGTCTGTGGGACTATGCTGACACAGTTGTGTGTGAGTACCTGTGCACATAACAGTTCCAGAGTGTGTCTTTGTGACTGTACATAACATATTGCATGCATATGAGTAACAGGTCTGGAATGGATGGTCTGTGTGTTATAGACATTGAGTACATGTAGGTGTCTATATGATTATCAGGGCAAGGTTATGTCTCTGTGGTATGTGACAGATACTATGTGTTTTGGAGAGAGAGAGTGCATATGACAGGAATGGGTGTATGTCTGTGACATTTTGAATGGTTATGAGGCTACAACTGATGTATGATGTGCTTTGTGACTTACTGAATATATATATATTTTAGTATGTCAAAGTCAAATAGAATATATAGACTAATGTCTGAAATTAAAACAATTTAGTTGGGTAGAAAGAATTGCACTGGGGTATACATGCAGACCAGGGGCTGTTTGGTATGTCTGAAGAACAAAGAAAAGACTAGAGGTTTTCTTTTTTTTTCTTTTCTTTTTTTTTTTTTTTAAGATGGGGTTTCACCATGTTGGTTAGGCTGGTCTTGAACTTCCGACCTCAGGTGATCCGCCCGCCTTGGCCTCCAAAGTACTTGGATTACAGGCGTGAGCCACTACGCCCGGCCTAGAGGTTTTCTTTTTAAAACGAGAAATGTGGCCAGGTGTGGTGGCTCATGCCTGTAATCCAGCACTTTCAGAGGCTGAGGCAGGCAGATCACTTGAGGTCAGGAGTTCGAGACCAGCCTGGCCAATATGCTGAAACCCCGTCTCTACTAAAAATACAAAAATTAACTGGACATGGTGGCGGGCGCCTGTAATTCCAGCTACTTGGGAGGCTGAGGCAGGAGAATTGCTTGAACCTGGGAGTCAGAGGTTGCAGTGAACTGAGATTGCGCCACTCCAGCCTGGGTGACAGAGCAAGACTCCGTCTCAAAAAAAATAATAAATAAACAGTTAAAATAATTTTAAAAAGGGGAAATATGCAGACAGGGAGAATGTGATGTGAAGGTTGGAGTTATGCTGCCACAAGCCAAGGAACACAAGCGTGGAGCAACCATCAAGGAAACTATCCAGAAGGTTGTAACTTCCATTCACACCTTGAGGAATATTTACAGATAACCCCAAATTTAACATAAGCCACCCTAAATTACAGCAGCAGAAGCAACAACTAGCAGGACTAGAATGCCAAGAAATTTATGATTATATGTTAATAAAAGGAAGAAAGAAAAGCTATCAAGCCAGACTCCTACCGGTCCCCATAATACAGTACATTATACACATTTGTATAATATATATAATACATGCAGTAAACATAAATATATATATAATGTATACATATACAGCATGTGCCCGAGTTAATAATAGATATTATACCAACAGCAGTTTCCTGGTTCAGACAATGTACTATGATTGTGTAAGATATTATCATTGGGGAAACTGGGTGAAGATATATGTGAACTCTCTATGCTATTTTTGCAACTTCTTGTGAGTTGAACTATTTCAAAATAAATTATTTTTTAAAATTTAGGTATTAAATTTATTGGGTACAGGATATGACAAAAATAAGTTCAACAGAAGGGGAAAGGTGGCTCACACCTGTAATCCCAGCACTTGCGGAAGCCAAGGTGGGCAGATCACCTGAGGTCAGAAGTTTGAGACCAGCCTGGCCAACATAGTGAAACCCCTTCTCTACTAAAAATACAAAAACTAGCCAGGCATAGTAGCAGGCACCTCTAATCCCAGCTATTCAGGAGACTAAGGCAGGAGAATCGCTTGCATTCTGGGAGTGGAGGTTGCAGTGAGATGAGACCATGCCATTGCACTCCAGCCTGGGCAACAAGAGCACAGCTCCATCTCAAAAAAAAAAAAAAAAAAGAAGAAGGGAAAAATGAAAAGAATGAAGATTAAAGTCTATGTCCAACTTGAAGTTAGAAAACAGAATAACAGGAAAAATAGAAAGTTGGTTGAAGTCAACAATAAGCACAGGTTAAATAGAAAACACTGATGGAACAGAGGCTAAATGCCCACAACTGCTCATTTGAAGTGATCCACTTCTGAGATAATTAAAAAGAGATTATTTTACAAGATGAATAAACAAGAACTGGCACAAATAATATTAAGAAAGAAAAAGACTACACAAGAATAGAAAATATTTTTTGAGTTAGAATAAATTTGAAAACAGATGAAATGGTCAATTTCCTAGAAAGCTGTAACTTAAAGAATTGACAAGAAGAGATAGAAACTTTTGATAATAGACAATTAGTCATTAATGATACAGCATCAGTAGTTTAGAATTTAAATTCTAATCATCACCAGGCTCAGATAATTGCATGCAAGATTTGAATTAGGAAAGAGTTCAGACACATCGTATGTGTCACTTCAGATCCTCTCAGCCTCACCTGTGCCTGCGGCCCCTGGAAACTTGTTTCTCTTGATTCACTGCAGCAGCAACATTTCTGCATGAACTCAGACCAACTCCACATGGGCACAAGCAACAACAGAGCCTGACCTCATGCCTGCAATGGGCACTGCTTGTCTCAAGCCCTAGGGCTTTCCTATTGATGCTGATGCATGAGACATGACAGAACCCATTAAACTATCCACACATGACCTGGAAGTACAGTGGAGTTAGTACTCTCTGGGACAAAGCTTTCATGAATAAGTGATAGGAGCCAATGGATAAATTCACCTCCCTTCTTCTCCTCAGATAGGTGCTCTTAAAATTCAAAATTAATCAGTCAGTCACATGTGACAGCAAGCAGTGGCCAGCTCAATAAGACCTTCATGCAAGCGTTCCCCACTTCCCTATCACACTACACTTTTCTCTTACTCCTGCTTCCCTGGAATTGTACCTGCCAATAAAATAATAGCACAAAAACTTCTCTGGGTCCTCCCTGTAGGGAATGTAAGCTTAAAGGACTGTTTCCAGGAGAGACCCTCTAGATCCTTGTGATAGGATTTCGAGCTTGATTACTTACCAGGTTTGGCCCAAGTCTGATCTCACAGTGAGTTCAGTGAGTCCGTGAACTGACCCTATGGTTGTTTTCCTCTACCCTTTAACATATATTGGGATAGAGATGCCTATCTTCTGGTAGAACTCATTATAGTGGTTTCCTAACTCGTGAACTAAGAGTCCTTATGGTATAAAGGGCCAAGCAGAAACTCTTGAAATTCAATAATGTGTCATGAGAGAAATTGCAGAGATTGCATCATCATCGAAAAGTTAGAGGATGCAGGATTATTTGTCCCTATCATATCTCCATTCACTTCACCTGCCCCTGCAAAAACCCTGCATGACTGAAGCTAGTGGATGTGGTAGATTGAAAAAATCCACAAATTCTTCCCATTCCTGTGTGTATATACTCTTTGCAACATGACTTTGCAGCTCTTCCTTCATGGAGCCAGTTTCTCCACTCCTTGAATCTGGGCATGTACATCTGATTTTCTTTGGGTCATTAGTAAATGTGACACATATAGAGGTTTGAAAAACACTCACCGAATGGAAACTGCTTTCTTGTTGCATTTCGAACCCAACTCCCATGGGTTCAAACAAGCCTGAACTAGACTAAGGGATGATGAGAAACATAAGGTCAAATTATCCTCATGCTCCTCCCCCCCAATAACCAACCAACCGTTAGAAATTTGAGTGAGGCCTGACTATACTATCCAGCTGCAGCCATACCAGCCCAGAGCAAAAGAAATGCCCAGAAAGCCCCCAGAATTATGAGAAATAATACTTGTAATTTCAAGCCTCTGCATTTGGGGGTTACTGATTGTATTAGTCTGCTTTCATGCTGCTGATAAAGACATACCCGAGACTGGGTAACTTATAAAGAAAAACAGGTTTAATGGACTCACAGTTCCACGTGCCTGGGAGGGCTCACAAATACAACAGAAGAGCAAGACAGCAAAGGGATGTCTTACATGGCAGCCAGCAAAGAGAGAATGAGAGCCAAGCAAAAGGGGTTTCCCCTTAAAAAACCGTCAGCTCTCAGGATACTTATTCCCTACCACGAGAACAGTATGGGGGAAACCACCTCAGTGATTCAATTATCTCTCACTGGGTCCCTCCCACAACATGTGGGAATTATGGGAACTACAATTCAAGATGAGATTTGGGTAGGGACACAGCCAATCCATATCACTGGTTATGTGGCCAGAGCTAATTCATAGTGACTACTTTAAATGTAACCAAATAGCAGCTTCAATTTCAGCTGCTATGTCAGATGTGATGTCTTTACTGGAGTTGACCAACCTAGTTTTTAGTTCTTAGTATGTGCTTAGTGATCTGACAAATGTCCTTTTGATTTGGGTAGAAGGAAAAAAAAAGAAAAGTGATCTGACAAATGTATTTTGCTTGATCGCTGACATTTAGGAGAATCAAAAGCCATTCATGTGTGCATGGTAAGGACTGCAGTACTGTCTTGCCCCAGGTTCCTGTTACCATCCTAATCTCCATCATATCATGATCCCCAGAGGTCCTGATTATGTTTACATTCTGAAGAACATAACACTGGTTCATTCCACCAATAACATCATGCTGACTGGACCTGGTGATCAGGAAGTGGCAATCACCATAGAAACCATAGTAATGCAAATGAGTGACACAAAGAGGAAGATAAACCTCATGAAAGCCACTAGCTTACCACATCAGTGAAGATTTTAGAAGTGCAATTGTCTGGGACATGCCATAATATCTCCCTTAAGGTAAAGAGTAAGTTATTACAACTCAAACTTCCTAAACTGATAAAGAGGCACATAAGTTGATAAGCCTCTTTGACATTTGAAAGCAATAGATAGATACATGATAGAGAGAGAGAGATAGATGATAGATAGATAGATAGATAGATAGATAGGGTGGGATGTGGTGGCTCACACCTGGAATCCCAGCACTTTGGGAGGCCAAGGTAGGTGGATCATTTGAGGTCAGGAGTTCAAGACCAGCCTGGCCAACATAGTGAAACCCCGTCTCTACTAAGAATTAAAAAATTAGGCATGGCGGCGCATGCCTGTAGTCATAGCTACTCAGCTACTCAGGAGGCTGAGGCAGAAGAATCGCTTGAAGTCGGGAGGCAGAGGTTGCAGTGAACCAAGATAACACCACTGCACTCCAGCCTGGGTGACAAAGTGAAACTACATCTCAAAAATAAAATAAGATAAAATAAAATAATAGATAGATGGGTGTAGATAGATGTGTGTATATATTTTATATATATGATTTATATGATAAATATATAAATCATACTTCAGAATAGTGTTCTTTTTTTCCTCTTTTCTTCTTTAATAGTTCCAGGTGTCTTTTATAGCTGGTTTTTGTTTTTGTTTTAGACATGTCTGGCTCTATTGCCCAGGCTGGAGTGCAGTGGCACGATCACAGCTCACTGTAGCCTTGACCTCCCTGGCTCAAGTAGATTCTCCCATCTCAGCTCCCCTCCCTGCCTCCCTGCCTCCCTGCCTGCCTGCCTCTCTCTCTCCCTCCCTCCCTCCCTTCCTTCCTTTTTTCTTTTTAAGAAATAGGTTCTCATTATATTGCCCAGGCTGGCCTCAAGCAGCCCCAAAAGTGCTGGGATTACAACTTGAGCCATCATGCCTGGCCTGGAATATTACTCTGACTCATTTTTCCAATAAACTTGAAGGCTGCTGAGTTTCAAAGCAGGTGAGCGCTCCACAGCAGATGCAGCCTGTGATGCAATCTCCCTGTCCCTGGGCCACATGAATTAGCAACTTTGATGGTGTCAGTTCCATCTGTAGCAGTTGGAGCTATTACGTGGAGTCTCTGGCAAGATACAAAAGCAAAATTACAGCTCCTAAGGTTCTGAAGTGAGCTCATTTACTATGCAGCGTGTAAGTGCTTTCAATTTGAAAACCAGCTGCTAAGCGCTAATGGAGTCTGTGATTTTGACCATGGGACATCAAGTATCTATTTGACTAAAACTATGTGTCATGAGTTGGGTATTACTTACTGAGTCATAATGGCATTTAGGCACATATGAATTCATTGTAAGAGGTCTAGATGGCACAAAAGAGTTACACAGACAGTTCAGACTCTCACGTCATTGACCTTGGTTGCAGCCATGTTGTCCCCTCAATTCACGTTCATGACCTCATATGAGATTTTACCATAGGAAACTAAGGAAGAAAAGGTCCAGCTCACAGATGGATCAGTATGATTGCTGTATTTTGGGAGCTGAACCTGAATTATTATATTACAGGACCACTACTCGGAGGTGGTCCTGCAGGCAGTGGTGAAGGTAAATCCTGGTGTACAGAGCTGTGATTGGAGATCTTCCCTTCATTTGTTTGTTTATTTTAGAAACAGATCTTTCTCCATTACCCAAGCTGGAGTGCAGTGGTAGGATCATAGCTTACTGCAGCCTCAATCTCTTGGGTTCAAGAGATCCTTTCATCTCAGCCTCCCAAGTAGCTGGGGCTACAGGTGTGCACCACACCTGCTAATTTGTTTTAAATTCTTTGGAGAGATGGGGTCTCCCTATGTTGCCCAGATTGATTTTGAACTCCTGAGCTCAAGCTATCCTACTGCCTCAGCCTCACAAAGTGCTGGGATTACAGCTGAGCCACCACACCTGGCCCCTTCACTTCAATTGGAGTGAGATGTGGCCCAACGGGGCTCCTGGGAAATGGCCCATGGCTTTCTGTTTGGTCAAGATCTTGTAAGTAATAAGACTGGAAGTTCAGGGGCAAGTAGGTCTAGGAAGAAGTATGTGGATAAATTTATGGGTGAACACACAAAATGCATGCATATATGTGTCTCATCCTAATTCCTACTAAAAATAATCCTTTGCTGGGCGCAGTGGCTCATGCCTGTAATCCCAGCACTTTGGAAGGCCAATGCAGGCAAAATCACTTGAGGTCAGGAGTTTGAAACCACCCTGGCCAATATGGTGAAACTCCATCTCTACTAAAAATACAAAAATTGGCTGGGTGTGGTGGTGCACACCTGTAATCTCAGCTACTTGAGACTGAGGCAGGAGAATCGCTTGAACCCAGGAGGCGAGGCTGCCGTGAACTGAGATTGCACCACTGCACTCCAACCCGGGCAACAGAGTGAAACTGTGTCTAAATAAATAAATAAATAAATAAAATAATCCTCCACAAAGAAGGCTCTTAACAGGAGTGATGATTCATCCCGTGAAGGTATGTTAGTTCATCTCCTCAGCCAGCCCTATGCTGATTCAATGATCTCATGAACAGAGTGGCCATGATGGTACAGATGAAAGCTATGCCTGTGTGTTAGTCCGTCTTGCATTGCTATGAAGGAATACCTGAGTCTGGGTAATTTATAAGGAAAGAAGGTTATTTGGCTCACAGTTCTGCAGACTGTACAAGAAGCATAGTGTCAGCATCTGCTTCTGGTGAGGCCTTCATGGTGGAAGATGAAGGGGGAACAGGTATGTCACATGGCAAGAGAGAGGACAAGAGAGAGACGATGGAGCTCCCGGCTCTTTAACAACCAGATCTTGCATAAACACATTACTGCAGGAGGGCACCAAGCAGATGCTCCCTCTCACCGAAACTAATCAAGCTACCACCACTGCTGAGTACCCAACCTGCCAGCAGCTGACCCTGAGCACTTGATATGGAACTGTTTCTCAAGGAGAGCAGCCAGCTACCTAATAACTAGGTAATTACACAACACATCTCCTGAATGGGGCAGGAATTTACCTATCTTTACACTGTTCTTAGTATTTTTTGTGTGTGTGTGTGATGGAGTCTTGCTCTGTTGCCCAGGCTAGAGTGCAGTGGTGCAATCTCGGGTGGCTGCAACCTCTGCCTCCCAGGTTCAAGTGATTCTCCTGCCTCATCCTCCTGAGTAGCTGGGATTACAGGTGCCCACCATCATACCTAATTTTTGTATTTTTCGTAGAGATGGGATGTCACCATGTTGGCCAGGCTGGTCTTGACCTCCTGACCTCGTGATCCACCTGCCTCGGCCTCCCAAAGTGCTGAGATTACAGGCGTGAGCCACTGCACCCAGCCCTGTTGTTAGTATCTTTATAAGGTAGGAGTTGGGACTCAATTCCAGAGGCGGGGCTCAGACACCAGACCAAACTGAGGACTAGCCAAAACAGCTTTCTGTAAGACACTCCCACCAGTGTGCCCTGTGCCATGCACATGAGAGAGCCCAGCAGAAATCAGTCAAGCCTGTCCATATCAGAAGAACAACCCAGAAGACCCACAGAATTTGGAGGGGGTAAAATTCTTGATGTTTAAGCCCCTACATTTTGCTTGTGATTTCCTATGCACCAGAAGCTGACACAGAAGATAGACAGAATAAGCAAACATGGCAAATGTTATCAATTTTGATCCAGATAACTGCTAAATGGATGATCAATGAGCTAATTTTTTGTTTTGTTTTGTTTTTTGAGACAGAGTCTCCCTCTGTCACCTAGACTGGAGTGCAGTGGCATGATCTTGGCTCACTGCAACCTCCGCCTTCTGGGTTCAAGCAATCCTCTTGCCTCAGCCTCCCATATAGCTGGGATTACAGGCGCCTGCCACCACGCTTAGCTAATTTTTGTATTTTTAGGAAAGACAAAGTTTCACCATGTTAGCCCAGCTGGTCTTGAACTGCTGACCTCAGGTGATGTGCCTGCCTCAGCCTCCTGAAGTGCTGGGATTACAGGTGTGAGCCACTGCACCCCGCCAATAAGCTAATTCACTCCTTTCAATTTTTTTTTTTTTTTTTTTTTTTTTTTTTTGAGACGGAGTTTCGCTCTTGTTGCCCAGGCTGGAGTGCAATGGCGTGATCTTGGCTCACCGCAACCTCCGCCTCCTGAGTTCAAGCAATTCTCCTGCCTCAGCCTCCTGAGTAGCTGGGACTACAGGCGCACGCCACCACGCCCAGCTAATTTTTTGTATTTTTAGTAGAGACGGGGTTTCACCACGTTGACCAGGATGGTCTCGATCTCTTGACCTCATGATCCACCCGCCTCGGCCTCCCAAAGTGCTGGGATTACAGGCGTGAGCCACCGCGCCCGGCCTCCTTTCAATTTTTTTACAATAAAATTTAGAAAAATTGCCTTTATTTTAATGATACCACATTTCTCAACTATTCCAGGTTATCTTTTTTTCTTTTTTCCTCAAACTCCTGGGCTCAAGCAATCCTCCTGCCTCAGCCTCCCAAATGCTGGGATTATAGGCATGAACCATGGCACCCAGCCCCATGTCATCTTATATTTCAAAGTTAATCTGCGAAACATTGCTTATATGAAGACGATTCAAAATGTTCACCTCTCACCTTTTATTTAGAGCCTTGGTCAGACTCTAACATATTTTAAAGCTGTATTAGAAACTGCACAAATGCTGCCAAAGAAAGGTGTTTGATCACTCTATGGGGTGTCTAGTACATATTTACTATTATTTAAAAAATATTTTTCTGTTAGGCTGGGCATGGTGGCTTACGCCTGTAATCTCAGTACTTTGGGAGGCCGAGACGAGTGAATCACCTGCGGTCAGGAGTTTGAGACCAGCCTGAGGCAGGCAACGTGGTAAAACCCTGTCTCTACAAAATATGCAAAAATCAGCCAGGTGTGTGGTGGTACATGCCTGTGGTCTCAGCTACTCAGGAGGCTGAGGTGGGAGGATCGCTGGAGCCCAGGAATTCGAGGCTGTTGTGAGCTGTGATTGTACCACTGCACTCCAGCCTGGGTGACAGAGTGAGACCCTAACTCAAAAATCAATCAATAAATAAGTAAACAAAAATAAATAAAACTGAATTGAAATTTTAAAAAAAGAAAAGGGGAAAGCTACCAGCCTGTTTCAACTACCAATTATCTTGACACTGCTCAAACTCAGTGGAATTCAGATCATCCATGTGGATCTCACATCCCTTTTTCTCATGTGTTTACCCAAGAAATTATCTGCTTCTTTACTGTTGCCTGATGTGTTAAGACAACTGGAAGAACTCTCAAAGTAAACAATACAATTTTACCCAAAACCAAACTTAATGATTCAAAAGATATCATCAGGAACCGGGTACAGATGAAACAGTCCTTTCTGGAGTAGACTCCCTGAGAGATGTGTAGCAAAACTGACTGTGGTTAGAGGGTTTAGGAGGTATCTAATGGTTACTTGACCTCCAGCTTCCTGATCCATCTACCTATGTCCCCAGAATATGGCTCTTGACCTGGGCCTATCTGCACTGATGAGCAGCTAGGGCCTGAGTAATTCAGTTGGATCTCTGGCTTAGGTGCTGGCCCTGAATCGTTGAGTCCCCATGGCTGGGAAGAGGGCCCACTGCCCATGGCTGTGATGTTTTGCCTCTGTAGAGGTGAGAATGGGGAAGCCCTGGTAGGATGGCATAGACCCTGAGGAGTATGAGCAGAGATGTTATTCAGACTATATAGAGCTGGGCATGGTGGCTCACGCCTGTAATCGTAGCACTTTGAGAGGCTGAGGCAGGAGGATCACTTGAGCCCAGGAGTTTGAGACCAGCCTGGGCAAAATAGTGAGACTCGATCTCTATAAGAAATAAAAAATTAGGTCAGGCACGGTGGCTCATGTCTGTAGTCCCAGCACTTTGGGAGGCTGAGGTGGGTGAATCACTTGAGGCCAGGAGTTTGCGACCAGCCTGGCAACATGGCGAAACCCTGTCTCTGCTAAAAATACAAAAACTAGTGGAGTGTGGTGGCATGCACCTGTAGTCCCAGCTACTTGAGAAGCTGAGGCATGAGAATCGCTTGCACCTGGGAGGCAGAAGTTGCAGTTTTCTGTATGTTCTATTGTGCCTAGTACACTGTAAATGCTCAATACATATTGATGATGGGGAAAAAAAAAAAAAAAAAAGATTGCTGCACTCCAGCCTAGGCAACAGAGTGAGACTCTGTCTCACACAAAAAAAAGAAGGGAAGGGGAGGGGAGGGGAAGGAAAAGATTACCCAGGCATAGTGGCACGCAACTGTGGTCCTGGCTACTCAAGAGGCTGAGGAAGGAGGATCACTGAATCCCGGCAGGTTGCAGCTGCAGTGACCCATGATCATGCCAGTGCACTGCAGCCTTGTTAACGAAGTGAGACCCTGTCAGAAAAACACACACACAAGGGGAGCGGAGGGAAAAAGCAAACAAAAAAACACACATAACTATATAACAATATCAGTAGCAAGACAAGCATGTTTACTCCCATTAATACTATTCAATCAGGTACTGGGGGTTCTAACCTATACAATATGGCAAGAAAAAGAAAAAAAGCATAAAGATTGGAAAGGAAAAAGTAAAATGGATTTTATTTTGCAGATGCCATGATTCTACTGTCACCATGTACAGTTGCTCATGTTGGGCACTGCACAAGAGGACTACGCCTAAGGAGGTGCTATTCTTATCACAGACATCTTTACTATTTTTTTTTTTAATCTTTACTGTTTTGAAAACAACTTTTTGAAAAGTATTGTGTATTGTGTATTCCATTGCTGGTTGCAAAAGTGATTTACAATTATTGCAACTATGTTCCAGCAGATGGCAGTAAAGTGTCTTGTTCCAATAGGGTTGGTAGCTACCTTTCTACTTCCACATACTAAGGAGACATTGGTTTTGAAATGGAAAGATGTGTTGATTTTATGTCATTTAAAATAGCTTGTGCTTCTAAACAATGAGCTGCTTTTCCAACTGACATGCAGAACATTTTTTTAAGTCCCTAATGGTGTCAGCACATTCTCTGTATTCAGTATTTCATATTGCAGTTCATATTTTCATCTAATTCTTTACCAGACTGGAATTGTTGAACTCTATATTCTATTTTAATATTCTACATTCTATATTTAAATCTACAAGTGCTGGCCAGGTGTGGTGGTTCACACCTGTAATTCCAGCACTTTAGGAGGCCGAGGCGGGTGGATCACCTGGGGTCAGGAGTTTGAGACCAGCCTGGCCAACATGGTGAAACCCTATCTCTGCTAAAAACACAAAAAATTAGCCAGGTGTGGTGGCGGGTGCTTGTAATCCCAGCTCTTTAGGATGCTGAGGCAGGAGAATCACTTGAACCTGAGAGGCAGAGGTTGCAGTGAGCCGAGATCAGGACATTGCACTCCAGCCAGGGTGACAAGAGTGAAACTCCGTCATAAATAAATAAATAAATAAATAAATCCCTTCTTTCACTTGGCATGAATCACTCTATAACTAATACCCAGTTACCATTATTAATCCACAAAGAATGTGTGTGGGTTGAAATTAAAGAGTATTATGCAAGTCTGTTAATTATATTATGATAGTAGTTGTTTATTACTGCTTTAGAAATTTCATCAGTATAAAAATAAACTATTATTAAAATTCAACGATTCATTACCTACATATTATTGTAAGATGTTAAAATTCTAAAATAAAATATTAACCTTATTTGACATCCATCAAGACAAATAATTAGGACCAGAAAATGGAAAGCTATTATGAAACAAAATGGATCACTGAATAAATTTTTGAGATAAAGTCGCAAAGGGAAAACAATTCCACAACTGCTACTTTTGCAGAATGTAGCACAGATCCATTAATGATTGAGCAGAACAGAACACGGATTTACTCTTTCCACTTCTGTGTAAGCCAGGAAAAAAAATTTCAAGAAATAACTGGAAGACAGGAAAAATGGAGAATAAACGAATCCCCTAATTACATGCTTTTTTTGTCAATCCAGGTACCCAGCCACCTAATTTAAATATTAAACTCTTTAAATGTGAATATTTAAATATGAAACCCTTACATTTAAACTCTTAAAAATTATTCACCTTAATAAGAGCATTTAGGATGGGTGCAGTGGCTCATGCCTGTTATCTCAGTGCTTTGAAGGGCCAAAGCCAGTGGATCACCTGAGGTCAGGAGTCTGAGACCAGCCTGGCCAACACGGTGAAACTCCGTCTCTACTAAAAATACAAAAATTAGCTAGGCATGGTGGCAGGCACCTGTAATCCCGGCTACTCCGGAAGCTGAGACCTAAGAATCACTTGAACCTGGGAGGCAGAGGTAAGCCAAGACCACGCCACTGCACTCCAGCCTAGGCAACAGAATGAGACTCCGTGGTAAAAAAAAAAAAAAGAAAAAAAAGAGCATTTAACTTCTAAAAGACGGTAACAGTAGACAGAAAAGTGGTTTCACATCAGTTTTTTCAACTGAGGAATAAATGACCAGATCAGGTAACTTTTTTTCATCTCGAAGGATTCTGTAATTAAACTTTATTTCAAAGAGGCGGAGAAAAATACACTAAAGCAAAGCAATATGTAGAGTGTGGTGGATGCTGTGATTTGCCACCAAGATGTCCAGGAATGAAGGACTCTGACCACTGCTTCTGATGTCAGCCCCTTGGGCATTGCCTCAGCTGAATACAACCCGAAAGCCCAGTGCCAGATCTCCCCCTGGGGTGCACTGAACCCTTGGTTTGACTGCCTCAGGACCCAACCTCTCCCTCTGCTCAATCCAGTTTCCTTTCCCACCCTTATACAGCTGTTGATCCCAAAGTCCTGCACGCTAATCTCAGCCTCACAATCTGCCTCCCAGGAGAGCCCAGCCTGCAACAACACAGGTGAGTACAGTTACCACACATTATTTGAAAATGAGACAGTGGGCCAGGCGTGATGGCTCACACCTGTAATCCCTGCCCTTTGGGAGGCCAAGATGGGCAGATCACGAGGGCAGATCTCAATCAAGAGATCAAGACCATCCTGGCGAATATGGCGAAACCCTGTCTTTACTAAAAATACAAAAATTAGCTGGGCATGGTGGCACGCACCTGTAGTCCCAGCTACTCGGGAGGCTGAGGCAGGAGAATCACTTGAACCCAGGAGGTGGAGGTTGTAGTGAGCCAAAATTGCACCACTGCTCTCCAGCCTGGCGACAGAGCAAGACTCTGTCTCAAAAAAAAGAAAAGAGAAGAAAGAGGCTGGTGTGGTGGCTCATAATCCTAGCACTTTGGGAGACCAAGGCAGGTGGATCACCTGAGGTCAGGATTTCTAGACCAGCCTGGCCAACATGGTGAAACCCTGTCTCTCCTAAAAATACAAAAATTAGCTGGGCACAGTGGCAGATGCCTGTGATCCCAGCTACTCGGGAGGCCGAGGCAGGAGAATCGCTTGAACTCGAGAGGCGGAGGTTGCAGTGAGCCGAGATCACGACACTGCACTCCAGCCTGGTGACAGAACGAAACTCTGTCTCAAAACAAAACAAAACAAAAATAGGCCAGGTATGGTGGCTTATGCCCGTAATCCCAGCATTCTGGGAGGCCGAGGAGGATGGATCATCTGAGGTCAGGAGTTCGAGACCAGCCTGGCCAACATGGTGAAACCCTGTCTCTACTAAAAATAGAAAAATTAGCCGGGCACAGTGGCAGGCACCTGTGGTCCCAGCTACTCGGGAGGCTGAAGCAGGAGAATCACTTGAACCTGGGAGGCTGGGGTTCCAGTGAGCCAAGATGGCGCCACTACACTCCAGCCTGGGCAACAGAGTGAGACTCGGTCTCGAAAAATAAAAATAACAAAATAACATATTGGCACACAATCTGCATGATTCAATTTTTGACAAGGTAATGACTAGAGTTCCAAAAGAAAATTTCACAATTCTGATAACGTATGGAAGAATATTTATGCAGAACATGAAGACTGGAAGCAAGCAATATCCCACATTACTTAGGGAATAACATCTTAAAACACATTACAATTATGATATGTTTGATTAATGGAATCATGTCAAATAAGGCAAGGAATACTAAATACTTCTCAACTGTTTGGGCTACAAAGCCTAGAAGGTACACACATTTAATAAAGTGCTTATGAAAATCAAATAAGGAAAAATTTTTTGAGAGGCCAGATGTTTGCAAACATGGTTGGAAATGGAACTATTCGTGGAAACTGATGGAACGCAACAGAAGATCCTTGAGAACATTCTAAGGCATTCAACAGACACTCAGACACCAGGCAGATGAGGACAGCCAGACGGATGCTCCCAAAAGGTGTGGGGAGCTGACACTTCAAAGTCTCCGAAAGTACCTGAAGGATTCCAGGATCAAAAGTGCACACACCACTCACGTGCTCACATACTCACTAGACTGGTCTGCCTACCCCGTAAGCCTCAATCCCTGAAACTGACAACTGCTGTGAAGACCTCCAGTGCCTCCACCCTCCACGGGGGTTCAGAAAACCCATCCTCCTTCCTGGCAAGACTTTACTCTCCAGGGGTCCTGAGCACAACCCTGCCCCAGTCTGGATAGACCCCCCACTGAGAGCCTGGGGCAGGAACTGGGGAATCAGGAAGGAAGAATAATTTGGATGCAAAACAGGTTCTGGGAAGTGAGGCCTGATGGAAGGAGAGGGATTTGGCAAGATGAGGGTAAGGGAGGGCATAGCCTGGTGAGTGTCCACAGTGGTTGTCTGCTGTCAAAGAAAAATTGTACAGGCAAGGGAGACTTTATTCAAGGTGATGGCAATAGGGAGAGAGACTGAACTCAACTCCACTGAAACAAATATGGTAGAGTGTCTAAGCCCTAGGTGAATTAAGGGAAAAATACGGGAGGACAACGGGGAGGTGGGCCAATGGGATGTGCCCATCACTTGGAGTTATTCCCAAGGCTGCAAATGTTTTTCTCTGTGATTGGGCCATCTGAGTTTGCTGATTCTCAGTTATCAAAGTGGGGCTCCTACCCTCCCACAGAGACTGGGAGGTAGGGGTGCTATCTCCCTTGATGATTTCTAAGGAATAAGTCCCAGGTCCTTGAAAAAGACATTGCTGGGTTGTCATGCTGGCAAGAGACCAGGAGAAGATTTATCTACATTTCAAAGGGGCAGAGAAGGCGGGGTGTGGTGGCTCACATCTGTAATCCCAGCAATTTGGGAGGCCGAGGTGGGCGGATCACTTGAGGTCAGGAATTCGAGACCAGCCTGGCCAACATGGCAAAATCCTGTCTCTACTAAAAATACAAATATTAGCCAGTCGTGATGGCACATGCCTGTAATCCCAGCTACTTAGGAGGCTGAGGCAGGAGAGTCATTTAAACCCAGGAGGCAGAGCTTGCAGTGAGCTGAGATTGTGCCACTGCACTCCAGCCTGGGTCACAGAGCAACACTCCGTCTCAAAAAAAAAAAAAAAAAAAAAAGGGGGTGGGGAGAGGGTGTGGAGGGGCAGAGAAAGAATGTGTAATTATATTTGGTCCTTCGTGTCCAAGGGGTTCTGCATCCACAGGGTCCTACCTCCACGGATTCAGTCAACTTTGGATAAAAAAATATTTTGAGCCGGGCACGGTGGCGTGTGCTGTAGTCCCAGCTATTGGGGAGGCTGAGGCTGGAGGATCTCTTGAACCCAGGAGTTCTGGGCTGTAGTTCGCTGTGCCGATTGGGTGTCGGCACTAAGTTCAGCATCAATATGGTGACCTCCCGGGAGCAGGGACCACCAGGTTGCCTAAGGAGGGGTGAACCAGCCCAGGTCAGAAACGGAGAAGGTCAAAACTCCCGTGCTGATCAGTATTGCACCTGTGATAGTCACTGCACTCCAGCCTGGGCAACATAGTGAGACCCCGTCTCTTAAAAAAAAAAAAAAAAGATAATATAAAAAAATGAAAAAATAAAATTTTTTGAAACCAAAAAAAAATAGAACTAGAAAGCAATATGACATGACAAACTATTTACATGTTTTCATGATATTAGGTATTATGAGTCATCTAGAGATGATTTAAAACATACGGGAGTATGTGCGTAGTTTGTATGAAAATATGACACCATTTATATCAGGGACTTGAGCACCGTTCGATTTTGTTATTAATGGGAGCCCTGGAACCCATCCCCTGCAGAGACCGAGGGATGATTGTACAAGTTTTCTAAAGTAAGGCCTCTACAAAAAGGGTGGTCTGGGCCAAGAGTCAGGAAGTGACCTGTCTAAAGTTTTGTCCATCTGAGGGGATCATCAAGGCTCTTTTGGTCAGCAATGTTACTTGGACTCTCCCATCCACATGTGGGTCTGAGATTCTAGGTGTCTGCACATGGCTGATGCCCACTCTGTGGCTAGTGGATGAGTCTGATCCCAGAAGGCAGTGTCTCCAAGCAGCAAGAAGTGAGGCAAACCAGGAGATGCTAGCCTAGGGTCTCTGCCCCAGCACCAACCAGCTCCTGGGGCCTCCTCTGGATGTCCTTATCTGCTGGGTGTCTGAGCATCCACATGGGTCTGTCTGTGTTCTCGGGGGACAGTGTCCCTCTGGCTGTCTGCTGTATCTCTTTCTGATTTCTTCATTTAATATATGTTTATTAAACACCTGGCGGCATGTCGTGTCTTTCCTCGATTCCTGGGTTTGTGTATGTGACCACACATTCACATCTGTCCACACCAGGCTGTGTCTGTGTTTCTGCATCACGTGTGTAATTGCTTCCTCAAAGGCGCTCTCCCTCTCTTCCTCTCTCTCTGTTTCTCTCTTGTGTCTGTCTCTCTCTACTTGTCTCCTGGTCCCTCTCTGTTTATTTGTGTCTTCATTCATTGATTCATTTGTTCATTCATACAATATCCCAGACATTCCTGGAGACCCCTGAAGAGTTCACAGCCTGGTAGGGGAGACAGACACTAGCCCAGCCTAGTATGATCAGGGCTGGGAGACAGGGAGGTGCTGGAGGCTGAGGATGTGTGGATGAGTGGGGAGATAGGAGTCAGGGAAGTCTTAGAGCAGGGGATGACAAGTGTGTCTTTGGGTGTGGAGACGTGGCCCCAGGATTGGAAGCGTGGATGGTGTGTGTTTGGGTGGGGGCAGAGAAGGGAAGTGGAAAGGCCATGTGTGCCACTTTCAGACTAGAGCAGAGTGTGGGGAGGGGTGTAGAAAGGCCAGCAAGACACCAATCATTCAAAATTAAGGGTTCCAGAGTTCTAGTTCCCTCCTCCCGCAGACCCAGAAGTGCAGGTCTCCAGCAACTGAGAATCATCCTGGTTCCATCACGATTACCCAGGAAGAGACCCGCCCACATAGGAAGGGTGGGACAGAGAAATACTGGCCAGGCTGGGTGGCCGGGGTGCTTAGGACTCAGTAGAGAGAACCAGCCAGGCAGCACATCACTGTGGG
>PVKV010008860.1:0-24246 GCA_004027835.1 Alouatta palliata
CTCCCCTCCCTGTGTCCATGTGTTCTCATTGTTCAACACCCGTCTATGAGTGAGAATATGCGGTGTTTGGTTTTCTGTTCCTGTGTCAGTTTGCTGAGAATGATAGCTTCCAGGTTCATCCATGTCCCTACAAAGGATGCAAAGTGCTAAGATTTTGCCAAACTTTTTCCTTTGCATATGAGTTGCACTGATGTCATCTCTACTGTTAAATCATCCTTCTATTGCTAGAACAAATTCACTGTCTGTGACCTGTCATTATTTTTATATATTTCAAAAACTAATTTAGCTAATATTTTGTTTAATAGTGGAATTTCAATGTTACACTATTTTATTAATAAATCATATAAAGTGTTGGAAAGTCTTAGCTGTTTATCAAATTTCTAGAAAACTTGGTGAAAAAATATTTTAAGAATGGAATTTCAATGTTATAATACTTTACTAATAAATTATATAAAGTTTTAGAAAGTCTTAGCTAGTTTATCAAATTTCTAGAAAATATGGTGAAAAATTAGTGGTATTTGCACCTTAAAAGAACTTGAAATAATTTAGAATTGATCTCTGTTTTTCTACATGGGAGGTTTGTAATGAAGAATTTGGATGTTAATAATAATTTTACTATTTCTAATATTATCAAATATACTGAGTTTTTAAAATTTTGATGGGTACATAGTAGGTGTATATATTTATGGAGTACATGAAATATTTTGATAAAAACATGTAATGTGTAATAATCACATCAGCATAAGTGAGGAGTCTATCACCTCAGCATAAATGAATCATCCATCACCTCAAACATTAATGTTTTTTCTGTGTTAGAAACACTCCAATTATAATCTTTTAGCTATTTTAACTAAAAATATATATATATATATATTTTTTTTTTGCCAGAGTCTCGCTCTGTTACCAGGCACCAGGCTGGGGTGCAGTGGCACGATCGCGGCTCACTGCAACCTCCGCCTTCTGGGTTCAAGCAATTCTCCTGCCTCAGCCTCCCGAGTAGCTGGGACTACAGGCACACGCCACCACACTCAGCTAATTTTTCTATCATGCCGCAAAGTTCCAAGGGATTCAGTAGCTGTGTGTCTAGAACTGTGGTCAAAGATTGAATATTAGAACAAAATATTTTCCTAGCAGCCTTATAGTATAGAAAATTACAAAGGTGTTAGAAGCTCTTTCACAGCAACTGATGGCAGAAACCACTAAGTGTGTTTCTTAATATTTTATGATAGCTGCAGTGATATCCCATTTTCATTCCTAATATTGGTCATTGTGGTTGCCTTTCCAGTCTTGGACATTTTCCTCTAGAGGCTTAATATGTGTTTGTGTGTGTGTGTGTGTGTGTGTGTGTTTTATTGTTAAAACTGAACACTTAGCATATGACCTTGTAGAGGTTTTTCTTTCTTAATGTTTTATTGTAAGCTGTTAATTTTTGCTTTTGTATATAATTTACCTTCTTTTACTTTATGTAAGTTTAATTTGTGCTATTATGTTTAGTTTCTTTTTTTTTTTTTTCATTTTACTTAAAGTTTTGGGGTATATGTGCAGATCTTGCAGGATTGTTACATAGGTATGCACATGCCATGGTGATTTGCTGTGTCTTCTACTCTCCTCAGTGTTCCTTTCCTTAATAATAACGTTGAAACCAGGTACTACGATTGCTCACCTGATTTTGTTTCTTATGTAGGTTCTTTCTTGTGTGGATAGTTGTTCAGCTTAGTGTTTCTGAAGAGTAGGGTTGATGACTGCTGGAAGGTTCTATTTGGCCATCTTGCAGTGCTTCCCTGTCTGTTAAGGTTTTAAAATGAAATTCATAAGTTTCATCTGATCACATATTGGGTAAAGCTCTTAAAGAATAAGTGCATCCTGTTATAGGCACTAGATAGAAAAGTAACAGGGAAGTTTTTATCAGTTCATTATCACGCTAATAAAAAGACATGGATCATCAGGGACAACATGTCTGACTAATTTCACAAACATTTTGTACCAAGTTCCTTGCTGTCTGTAGGGAAGCCAGATTCGATGACAACTGCATTTTTTTTTTTAATTTCTTGGGTTCTGCTCCTTCTCCAGCTGAAATTTTCATCAG
This sequence comes from Alouatta palliata, assembly GCA_004027835.1. NCBI lineage: Eukaryota > Metazoa > Chordata > Mammalia > Primates > Atelidae > Alouatta > Alouatta palliata. Next base: position 2,087 of record PVKV010008860.1, read on the forward strand.
AAATAATGTTTATATGTACTTTCTCCCAAATATGACTATATTAATTCAGCCATGTGACTAGGGTATCTTTAAATTAATAAAGAGCAAATATAAAGAAACTCTCTTGAACAGCATGCTAGCATCAGCGAACAGAGGCATAGGTGTGGAAAATTTTCAAAATGAAGTTAGCATGAAGAACACCATATATTCTGTGTCCAGTGCTTGGAACAGAGTGACTAAAGAAACAGTTATGCACACCCTCTGACAGGCAACTAAATTTAATGTTGATGATGAACAAGATGGCGACTTTGAAAGACACTATATGCTAAATGAGGTAAAAAACTGATGTCTTATCTCCTTAAATATACAAAAAATATACCTTCAGAATCCAATAAACATTCCTAGGGTGATTAATTTGGAGTTTTTTATTTGGAGCAGGGCAGAACTCTGCCTCCACTGTTCTGATACACTTCAAAAGTTGTAGTTCTGTACTTTAGAGTGTGTCAATTTAGGTCTTTGATTTTTCATTCCATGCTGTTTTAAATTTTGCTACACGTCTTGATGGTGAGATTGCTTATGCTTGAAGGCTAACAAGACTCCTGTCTTCTCTCCCTGGTTCCATGTGTGTGCTGCTGATTTCTTTGTCACTTTCAGCAGAGCTAAACCTGATTTGCATTCTTGCATTCTCTGTTTGGACCCATAATCACTAAGTGTTCCCAGGTGAGAAGCAGTTGTGGAACTTCAGAGTTAATCTACCACTATCTCCAGGACTTTATTTTCTGGTCTGCTTATTCATTTGTTGCCTTCTGGCTTTGTCAGATTTGTGTTTCTTAAGTGCCAGCATGAAAACTTTACAGCCTAACTCTTTATTTTTCTATGCAGCACAATTTAGCAAATGTAGACTTGGGTAAAAAAAAGTTACGAATTTAAGGTCTCTGGGTATCTCAATCATTCCATCCCTATGTAACTACTAAAAGATTTGCTCTTTTCTCTTTTCCCACCACTCGACCTCAGCCTATACCAAGCTCTGATCCTAAAAGAGCTTCCTGAATTTAAAAAGAAGAAAAAAGAAAATTACTGACACTCTCACGTCACCTGTTGGGATACTGTCCCAGTAAATAATTTAAAAGCAGATAGTAGTCATAAAGTTATGCATAATCTTCAAAGAATTATTATAAATTGACAAGAGAAAAACATTTAAACACTAGCAAAAAGATACATAATTCAATTTCCATAGATGCTAATTCAAATAAAGAATACTAAAATTTACTAATATTAAGGATAAAATTAAATTTATAGTGAAGTAAACACATAAGTGAGTTTTAAAATAAAGACTATAAGCCCTATTGTTTTGGAGTCTATGATAAAAGGATTCCTATCTGATATTTGTTGGAAATGCCTTTTGAAAATTTTATTGCCTTTTGAAAATCAATTTGGCAATTTCTTCTAATACCTAAGGGAACAAAGTGTTTGATCCACCAATTGCAGTTTGAGAATTTGTAATAAAAAAAACTAATGTTCCAATATATAGATATATAGATGCAAGATATTTACTTCACAAAAGCTGCAGTGGCACAAATATGGCCAACACATTGTATGCTCATCACTAGGCAGATGGCAGAATAAATCATGGGCTATATCCACACAGTGAAATATATGTAGTCCTTGCAAAAATTTACATCAATGTGAAATGACTTTTAATGGTTTATACAAAGTATTTTGAAGTGAAAAATAATGATGTAATAATTTTGTCTAACAGCTTATTTTAAAAAAGAGTTAACGCTCTATATTAGAATGTGAACATGTTTTTACATTGTTGTGGATTGAAATGTATTCCTACAAAATTCACATGTTGAAGTCCTTATCCTCAATAAGACTGTCTTTGGAGATACAGATATTATTTTTAAAGGGGTAATTCAAGCTAATTGAAATCATAGAGGTGGAGCACTAATCCATTATGAGTGGTATCCTGAAAGGAAGAGGAAGGGACACCAGGGATGCTTGTGCACAGAAAAAAAGCCTTGTGAGGCACACCAAGAAAGAAATCAAGTCAAGATGAGAGGACTGAGGAAAAACTGAAGGTCTTGACACCTTGATCTTAGACTTACAGGCTCCAGAACATTGAGAAATAAACTTCTGCCATTTAAGCCATGTATTCTGTAGTATTTTGTTATGACAATCCCAGCAGATGAATCCATACATATTTATTATAATAAAAAGTTTGTTAACCCAAGGTGACATTACATTTTAGGGATAAGGGTCTGATATAGATAAGACAGAGAGAGGAGGAAAACTGTCACTATTACGTCTATATTAAAAGAAAATTAAGTCTTCAATAAAATGCATAATCATATTCACCTGAAATTGTATGTAATTTATGTGTATTTCTGTTATATATATATATTCATATATATATTCTGTATTTATAGAGGTATAAATAATTTTATATACTACAGCAATCTGTAACAATAATAGTATACCATACCCAAAAGTGTCACTCTCATGTTCAACTTTAATTTTTGCCAAACTTTCAAAATCTTGCTAGTAGGTATTAACAGCTACAAATGTCTCTAATCAGAGCAGGATTCTTATGTGCAGCAGTGTGTCTGTTACAGAATAACCATTCCATAAATCATTTTTAAAACTTTGTAAACAAATAAATGAGTAAAAAAAAGATGAATGAACATGAATGACAAATTAATAGTCATTAATACACTTGCTATTTAATTATTCATTCATTTATTTGTTTATTAAAAGCTATCTAATTAAATATAGAGTTAAATTCAAATTTCTTGTCTTCCATGATTGTTTATAATCCAGTATAATTATATTTTTCTAGCCTATTTTTCTTTCTTTCTTTATGGAAATTTTAAGAGTAAAACATATGCCTTCAACCTATCTATTACATTATGATATCTTTTTATCACCAGTGCAATATTTATCCAATTAGCAGGATTGTTGGAGAGGAAGATCATGTGTCAGCCTGAGTTTTAATTCTGAATCTCGTACCTAATAGATCAATTAACTTAGAATAGGCCATTTAGTCCCAGGTCTCTACTGCCTTATTTTACAAAAGCAGCAATAGTAGTGTGTGTGTTTAATAGTGTTAGAAATAGTGATTGCAAAATGCTTACAGTATCTGCTGCATGGCACACACTTAATATATTATAATTTACCTTATTTTAGATATTTCCACATTTCCCTTTTTATTAAAATTTCAATTCTCTTTCAATGACTATCTCAGATAAAACAATTTCATGGTGTCTTTCTTTGATATTTTTGAAAGTTTTCTTTCCTTTCCTAAGAACTAGTCCTCTTGCTTTTTCTATAATCATTTGATACATAGAAACATTCACAATTTATCTCTTTAAAATATACATGTGACATATCTTAAGAAATCAGGAAGCTCACAAAGATCAAGGTCAAATGATGAATCCCATACATGTTCCTGCCATGTGCAAATCAAGGCTCAGTTTCTTCAACTGAGCATTTCCAAAAACATGTGATTTTGTTCATTGGTAAATCTTCAGTGCCTTGAAACTTTTCCAGTAGTTTTTGACTCAGGACACATATTATTTCCTCTTTTTTATATTGTTAATTCACTTTTGTTTATTTGTTTTCGATTTTGCCTTCTAATTGCTTTTTATTTTTGGCCTGTGGAGAATATCTTGATATTTATCATGTCAATCAGTGAAAAAAATAAATGATGGTACTTGGATCTACATCCTCAGTTATAATGACCTCGAATATAGTAGAAAATCTAAAACATAGTTGGATTGTTTAGTTGAATTATTTCTAAAGCATTAATGTTATATCCCAGAGCATACCTACTTAGAGATTGATGGAAAATTGTTTAAAAATAAAAATATAAAGAGAATTGATATATATTTCCTCTCCAAATAAGAGATAGTAAGAAATTTTGTTAGTTATGGAGCAATGTAATATATTATCTATCCGTTGATCTGTTATCAATTTCTGTACTTTAACAACATCTGAGTGTTTCAGTACAGTGGAAGGATGAATCTATTACTAAACAAGGAGTCACCATTTTTTCAATCTTAAAATGTTCCAAACATTTCAATTAGAATATAGCCATGTTTCTAATGTAAAACAACGCCTATTTTAACACACTGAAATCATCAGATTTGTCACAAGGAAAAGCCAGTTCTGTCAACAGTTCTATGGCATTTCTTGTCTGTTTGCTTTTGAACAAAAAAGAAGTAAATAGTTCATAATAGCTAAATATAGTTTAAAATGACTTTTCAGATTTCCGTTGAAATGAGAAGAAAAATAATCTTTCATCAACAGAGAATGTCCTGGCAAGCAGAAATATTGCTTATTTGATAACAGCCTATGAAATTTTGCAACTATCCTACTGTGAACATCAATATTTAATTTTTCTCATATGTTTTTGTTATGACTAAGTATCCAAAAGACATAACACATCAAGAGTCACTGTATTAAAAAACAGATGAAGAACTCAGGGAATTAAATAGCTAAAGATACAGAGCTTTGCCCTCATTTCCAACTACATTGATTTTGGTTATTACTTGGTGACTAGTCTTTCTCATTAATTTCAAATGTAGATAATTAAAGACATAATTTTTAAGCTACATACAGTTAAGGAGAAGCAGACTATATTAAATAGTTCAGTAGTTATAACAAATAATGTTTCATATCATATATATTTTGGAACACTGAAGAAAATGAGAATTGTAACATGTAGAAGCCTGATCTCTTTCACTTCATAGTATGCATTAGAGTTCATGTTCTACTTTTGTCATTTGGCTTGCCTTTGTTCATTTATTTTTCTTGCTAAGTAGTATTTCATTGCATAAATGTGCTATAGTGTGTTTATTCAGTTACCAGTTCAAAGAAATTTCAGTGTGTTAATTATAAATAAATTCCTATAAACATTTGCAAATACTTTTTTGTATAAACATGTTTTAATTATACTAAATTGAATTAATTGGTGAGTAAAATCACATGTATATGGAAACTATACAAAACTGACAAACAGTTGCAAAATAATTCAATAAACCTCAACAGTTTCCATAGAAATGAAATTATTCATGGAGATATTTAATGTTATGATTTATGTCTTCTTTTCTTTTAAACTAATAAGTAAACTATTTATAATTTTATGACCTATGCCCTAAAATATAAACCCCAGAAAAGCAAATATTTCTATTTTGAATTTTGAGTGTCCTCAGTAGCTAGTACTGTGTCTACAAAAAAAGTAGATATTCAGCAACTATTTATGCAATGACTGAACAATCCAATACTATATAATTTCTACTTTGTTCTGCTATAACAAATACCTGAAAATTGGTAATTTATAAACAATAGAAATACATATTTTTATATTTCTGGAGGCTGGTAAGTTCAAGATCAAGATTCTCATGGGCTTGGTTGTCTGGTGAGGGTTATGTCCTCTGCAGTGAAGAAATGCTGTCTCCTAACATGACAGGAGGCAGAAGAACAGCCAAATATCATGTGAAACTTCTTTCACATCAGCCTTAATCCCATTCATGAGGGAGGATCCCAATAAACATATGACATTATTGAGAGGCAGGGTCTTCAAGAGGTGATTGAATCATAAGGCTTTGCCCTTACAAATGGATTAGTCCTTTCATGGATTCATGGAATAATAGGTTATCATGGAGTGGAAATGCTGTTTTTATAAGAAGAGGAAGACAGAAGTGAGCAAACCCATGAGCACTCTCAGTCTGCTTGCAGTGTGATGCCCTGTGCTTCCTTAGGACTCTTCAAAGAGCGCCCACCAGCTCACACCTGATGCGACTCCTCAACATTGAACTTCTCAGCCTCCGTAACAGTAAGACATAAATTCTTTTTCTTTATAAATTAACCAGTTATAAGCATTCTGCTATAAATAAGAGAAATCAGACAAATATAAAATAGGACCTGGAAGCAGGCTTCTGATCTGTGTACTGTCACTTGGTGGTTTGTTGACATGAGGTAGGTCATTTGACTTCTTGGTGCTTCAGTGTCTTGATAAATAAATTGGAGACCATACTAGTACTAAACATGATGGGTGATCAAAGAGCTTAAACTACTTAATGTATGTTAAATTGTTATGATATTGACTGTTTGATGGTAAGACCTATATAAATGTTAAGAAGTGTTAATATAAATGAGTCTGATGATTTTAAATTTGATATGGCAAACACTGGTGTAGTGAAAGATTTTGAAAGTAACAATTTAAACATTAAATTATCACTGTCAAAAGACTGAGTTGAAGACATTGACATCTCTTGGCAAAGTATGAAGACAAGGAGAAATTGACCCAATTGTTTCCAAATTACTGAATACTGGATCAAAAGGCTATTTATTGCCATATAGTGTGGTAAATAGATCACAATGCATCAACAGTTCAATTTTAGAGATGGCATTGTTCAGGTATTTCAGAGCAGGTATTAATGTAGTCAAAGTTTTACACTCACAAGTGGTTGTGGGGCTGAGTGATATCTAAAAGTGATACTATTGTGCATTTCATCACTTTAGTTTTTTAAAAAGAATTTTCTGTTTGAAATTTTTGTGTACTTTTCAGCAATAAGACAGCATTGGAAAATTCATTTAGATACAAAAAATAATGCCTCTGTAGCATCATTTCCCAACTTTTCGTAAAGGGAGGAAGGAGCTATAAAACTAGGTTTAATAGTATGTGTTATCCAGATATTTGCTTCCAAGTACATCTTTTCCAAATAGGGTAAAAGATACAATTTGTATTTCAGTAGAGAATAGTACCCAAGCTGAAGAACTTCCTTTTGTTTTTTTTTTCTCTTGAGACAGTGTCTCACACTGTTGCCCAGGCTGGAGTGTAGTGGTGTGATCTCAGCTCACTATAATCTCTACCTCTTGGGTTCAAGCAATTCTCATGCCATAGCCTCCCAAGTAGCTGGGATTACAGGCTTGTGCCACTATGCCCAGATTATTATTGTAATTTTAGTAGAGATGGGGTTTTGCATTGTTGGCCAGATTTATATGGCCTATTAGTATTAGGTTGAAAACTTAGTTACTGTGATTACTATATAAATAGAGGTTTAATTTAGTAGGAAGTTCTTAAGGAGGGATAGTTGTTGGGATATTCATGAATAAAATACGATATCTGGGTTCTGACTGGGTTGCATTTAGTCTCTTGTTTTTGAGGTTTGGCAAGAGTACATTTTCCTAGGTTGATAAAGTCAGAGATGGGGGGAGGGGGTTTGAGGATTTAATCGGAAATAGTTATTGAAAGTCAGCGTGTGTGCCTGAGCGTACGTGTCTATTGATTAATTGCTCTCTCCTTCAAGCATGAATTAACTAACATCTTATGGTTATAATGCCAGCCTGGAATATTCATTATAAGCTCAGCTTCTACAACTGATTTGGCAGAAATCAAATCCGAGTTTGTCTACGGCAGATTTGGAGGACACTGGGCCTTCCGCAATGGTGAGTGATAGTATCACCCAAAGTTAAAAATACCAAATGCATTACAGTGCTCCCGTGACCAGTTAATAGGGTGATAGTTACTTGTCTATCGAGATTTCTTATTTAAGGAGAACATGCAGGTGATCTTAGTTTTATGGCCCTAAAGTAAGAACCAGATGCCAGATATAGTTTCAAGGTAGTCACCTCCAAGTGGTCTGGGCCCTGAGCGAGTAGTGGGAGGATGATTTCTCGGAGGCTGATAGACTAAGAGACCAAAATTTGGTAGGACATATCCATGTGGACGAGAGGGTTTTGACTATGTCTGATGAACGAAATGTATGCACTATTTAATGTCAAGAGTTTCTAGTACAGGTCGATATTCGTGTGGACTAGGTTTTACTGTATAGTTGATAATAGTAGCTGTACTACAGTTGATTAAGGGATTTTTAATACATACTTATATGCATGTGGATAAAATTTAGAATTTACTTTTGTATGCAAATGTACTATGTACGAATAAGCAATTATAGTACCATATATAATCCATGGGGACTAGCAATAATGCATGAAAACATAAAAGCACTGATGTGTTAGTGCTAGTTGGTTAATACTGACATGGCAGTTAAAGCATATGGTGAGCAAAGTTCAGGGAATAGTTTAATTAGAATTTCAGCTTTGGATGTTGATGGTGAAGAGAGAATGCTTTTTCCCTGAGCTGCCCTGGGGAAGGGATTCTCCATTTCTGGTTTACAAGACCAGAGTATTGAATTATACTACAAAGACATTTTCAATTAAGTAGTTTGTTTTCAACTAAGAGAGTGAGTGGTAGAAGGACGAACATAGTAGAGATGAATATAATAGATGCAGTCTGTCTGATGGTAATAAAAGGATATTCGGCTGACTGTCCTCTGATTCATGTGAGTGTAAACAGATCAGCCACTAAGATTCAGAATAGGTATTGACTTAATGGCCCGAATATTATGTTTTGTTATTTAGATATGTGAAGTACAGGAATAATTGCTAGGATAAGAATGAAGAATACCAAGGCTAGAACGCCTCCTAGTTTGTCAGAGGTGAATCATAAGACTGAGCAGGCAAACAGAAAGTATCTCTTTGGTTTAATGTGGGGTGGGGTATTGAGAGGGTTGGCTAAAGTGTAATTATCTGGATAGCTCAGGGGGTCAGGGAAAAATAGTACAAGAGTTATTAGAAGAAGGAGGAGAAAAAATAATCCTAGAATGTCTTTGATTGCATAGTAAGGATGGAAAATGATTTTGTTGGGGTCTGATGAAAGCCCTGAAGGGTTGTTAGATCCTATTTCATGTAAGAATAAAAGGTGAACAGTTGCTAGAGCTTCAATGATGAAGGGTAAGATGAAATGAAAGGTGAAAAATTGTGTGAGGGTGGCTTTGTCAACTGAGAATCCACCTCAGATCCATTGTACAAGGTCAGATCTAATGTATGGGATAGCTGATAGCAGATTTGTAATTCAATATTAAATATTGAATGACATTCAGTGTTAAATATCAAAATGATATTTGGCCTCATGGGAGCACATAGCCTGTAAATGCTGCTGCTGTAATTGTGAGTAGGAGGATAATGCCAATATTTCAGGTTTCTAGGAAGATAAATGATCAACATGAAGTGAGAGGCAGATGAAGAGTATTGAAGCGCCATTAGCATGACAATAGCTGACCTCTCAGCTGTAGTTTACATCTCCCTGATATAAGCAACTGAAGAGAAGGCAGTTAAGGTGTCTGATGTATACCGCATGACCAAAAGTAATCCTGTAATGATCTGGAGAATTAGGCAGGCACCAAGAAGTGAGCCGAAATTCCATCATGTAGAAATGTTAGATGGTGTGGGGAGGTCAACAAATGAATGAATAGTTAATAATTTTTATTAACACGTATGTTTTGTGGGTGTTGGTCATTAGTGTTCTTATAGTTGAAATACAATTAATGATTTTTCGTATCATTAGTCATGGTTATAATCCATGTCTATGGAATAATGGCATATGCTTTATTTGTATAGAGTATTCTTTTGGTTATAGGATTTGTAGGTTTTTCTTCAAAGCCTTTTCCTATTTATGGAAGTCTAGGGCTAATTATTAGTAGTGTTGTGGGTTGCGGTATTGTGTTGAATTTTGGTGGGATTTCATGGGGTTAGTAGTTTATTTATTTATTTGGGTGGTACGATGGTTGTTTTTGGTTGTACTGTGGCGACACCTATGGAAGAATACCCTGAAACAAGGGGATCAAGTATTGACATTTGAAGGGCTTTATTATTAGGATTATTCATAGTGTTGGTTTGGTGAATAGTAGAGTACCACGGGGTAGTAATCACGATTGACATTAAGACCATAGAGAGTTGAATGATTTTTGAGAGTGAGGAGGCAGGTTTATTACATGAGAATTCTGTAGATGTGGCTGCCCTATACGGTTATGGGTGTTAATTAGTGGTAGTTGCTGGTTGATCATTATTTGTTAGTATTTATGTAGCAATTGAAATTACTTGGGGTAATGGATCAGATCATTAATAGTAGGGTTAGAATGGGTGGGATAAAAAAGAGAGGAAGTAGAGTTTAATTTGGCCTTTTTGAGTAGATATGGTAATGAAGGCTGAAATTTGAGTTTGTGAAATGGTTTTTGGTATAGAGTTTTCTAGTCAAATTAGGTCTAGTAGAAGTGAAGCCAGATTTTGGCTTGTGGAAAGGCTGGAGTCGGGGGTTGAATGGTGAATTGTGGCCAGATAAAATCCTAGTATGTTTAAAGAAGTTGAATGTCTGGGATGGGTGCTTTAGTTTGAGGTTATTATGAGGAAGTTATGCTCCGTTGCTGGTAAGAGGGCCAACAAGGTCACTCCTAGGGTTGTGAGCTTCAGATGGAGTGGTATAGTTGTTGGCAGGGGAGAAGTGTGAAGCAGGAATAGTGGTGTTGTTGATGAAGAATCCAGTGAAGATACTGCTGATTGTCAGGCGCATAATTGAGCTAATTAGGAAGGGGTTATTTTCGTTAATGATAATGATAGTTGTGAAGTGAAGTTGTCCTATCAGAGTGAAGAAAATGATACAAGTACTATACACTGTTGTCAGGGGGGTTTAATAAGAGTAATAGAAAGGGCTTAGGCATTGGTGTATGACCTGTTTGCGGTTTCAATAATTAGGTTTTAGAGTAAAAGCCTGTGAGGAAAGACACACCTGTAAGTGCAAGGTTATCAACAACAGGGGAGAAGGAGGTGAAGGGTTAAGTCTTGAAGAGTCCTTCTAATTTTCATATGTCTTGTTCATTATTGAGGTTATGGATGATGGATCTGGAACATATAAATAATATGGCTTTGAAAAAGGCATGGGTGCAGACGTGAAGGAAGGCAAGGTGTGGTTGATTAGTGCCAATTGCGGCTAAAGCCTCAATTAGAGGCTTTAATTCTACCTAAAGCCTCCTGGCTTGAGGTAGAAAATGATACAATTTTTTTTATATCATTTTGTATTAGAGCTCAGATTGCTGTAAATAAGGTGCTGTAAATAATAGTCCCTATATATAATGTAAAGGTTTGGATTAATAGATTATTTTCTATTAAAGGGTAGAAGCGCATGAGCAGGAAAACTCCTGCTACAACTATAGTGCTGGAATGGAATAGGGCTGAGACGGGGGTTGGGCCTTCTACAGCTGATGGAAGTCAGGGGTGAAGGCCAAATTGAGCTGACTATCCTGCAGCTGCTAAGAGCAGGCTAATTAATAGAAGAGAGTTGTGGGTAGAATTTAGAATAAATGCTTGTTGACAGTTTCATGTGTTAGAGGATAAGAGGAATCATGCTACGGCTAAAATAAAGCCAATACCACTGATGCAGTTGTACAGGACTGCATGGAGGGCTCTGTATTAGCATCTGCTCAATCATACCATCAGCCAGTTAGTAAGAAAGACGTGATTCCTGGCCGGGTGTGGTGGCTTATGCCTGTAATCCCAGCACTTCAAGACATCAAGACCATACTGGTCAACATGGTGAAACCGCATCTCTACTGAAAAATACAAAAAATTACCTGGGCATGGTGGCACATGCCTGTAGTCCCCGCTACTGGAGAGGCTGAGGCAGGAGGATCGCTTGAACTCGGGAGGAGGAGGTTACAGTGAGCTGAGATGGTGCCACGGCACTCCAGTCTGGTGACAGGACAAGACTCTATCACACACACAAAAAAAAGACATAAATCCTACACCTTCCCATCTTATAAAGATTTGAAAGAGATTGTTGACAGTAACCAGAATTAATATTGTGATGAGGAAAATAAGTAAATATTTGAAAAATTGATTAATGTTAGGGTCTGAGTTTATACATCATATTGAGAATTCTACAATAGATCAGATAACAAAAAGTGCTACTGGGATAAGAGAAGTCTAGTTTGAAGCTTAGTGAGAATTTAAGAGTGTGAATTGTTATTCAATGTCAGTTTGAAATAATTATTTCTTGGTCTGTATATATAAACATTGTTGTAGGTATGAAGCTAATGATGAAGGCGCATGTGATGGATGCTTTTACATAATATGAGTATGAACCTTTTTTGCAAGGGTTGCTTAAGGTAATAATAATAGGTAAGATTAAGGGGATTATGGCTATTATAATAGTGGAAAAATACTGTTTGTTGCTTTTATTTGGAGTTGCATCAATGTTTTTGGTTCCTAAGACCAACGGATAACTCTAACCCTTTAAAAGCTGAGAAAACCATGTTGTTAGGCATGAGGGCATGAGTTAGTGGTTCTTGCATACTTTCTTGGTGGATAAGAAGTTCCAGGCTGGTATTATTAGATCCACAATCTAGTGTTCTGGTTAAACTATAACTACAGCATGTAAGTCACATAATAATTTTAGGGTTTAAGGATAATAGGAAGATATGTGCAGGATGTATAAGTATTAATGTATTTTCTCATGTAAAGGAAGGTTTAGTATTGTTAGTGTAATATGTAAGTGTTCCTCATCATGTCATGATTAGCATATATAGGGAGTAAAGGGCTATAATTCATATTCCTGGCCTCAAGTGATCTGCTCCCCTTAGTCTCCCAAAGTACTGGGATTATAGACATGAGCCACTGCACCTAGCCTCCAGCCCATGAACTTCTAATACTAAATTGGAGATCTCTCCCTCTGCCCACTGCTATACATTACTGCTTTCTGAAACTGTCAGATAATATGGGAAAATTATTCCACAACTGTTATAATTCCAAAACTATTTAGATACAAAACTCTCAGAAGCAAATAACCAGATAAATAAAAAAGACTAATAAAGAGTGTTGTCTGAGAAATATATTTTACTGAGAGAAGACAAACATCTGTGCATTAGATAGATACTAAGCATAGAACAGAATTTTAACTAGTGTTGCTCCTAATCTGTATGTAGACACAGCAGTTGTAGATCTAAGAGTCTGTGTCAATAGACTAAGTGGTAAGAGACAAATTTGCATTTGATCTTTCAAAACACATATTCTTTAAAAATCACAACTCAGTCAAAAATGAGTAAAGTTACTGCATGAGGAATATTACTGCAAAGAAGAGTGGGAGATTAGATTAGCTAAAATAGAACTCTCTTTGAAAACGTCTACCAACAACAAAATATTGGCAATGACTTAAACTGTATCTAATTTCCTTCTTTAGTTGACTCACAGGTAAATTGATGCTCAGTATAGCATTACTTTTATGTTTTATGTATAAAATATTTCATAACAAATACTTATTATTTCCTTCTGATAGATGAAAAGAATGCTGAACATGCAGAGAAAGTACATAAGTCTTTCTATAATTTCATTTTTAGTAATAAATCTTGCTGGAGAAAAAAGACAAAATATCAGATTTTAAAAAAATTTCAATGCATATAATATATTATATATAATGCATATTCTCAATGCATATGTATTATGGTTAAATGTATATAAACACAATTGAAGTAAAAATTAAAACATAACATTTTCAAAGTAACAACAGAAAACTAATTTAAGAGGATAGACAACATTAGATGTTCAATGGGCCTGTAATCCCAGAACTTTCGGAAGCTGAGGCAGGCAGATTGCTTGAGCTCAGGAGTTGGAGACCAGCTGGGGAAACATGGTGTGACCCCTCATATCTACAAAACAATACAAAACCACTGGCCATCGTAGCAAAGGCCTGTAGTCCCAGGTACTCAGGAGGCTGAGGTGGACGGATGGCTTCAGTCTGAGAGGTCAGGGTTGCAGCAGTGTAGCTATGATGGTGCTGCTGCACTGCAGCCTGGGTGACAAAGGGAGGACCTGCCTCAAAACAAAATGTGTGCAATAGAAATGAATAGAATAGGAGATAAGCACAGTCAAGTTCATACTTGTTGATATCAAAGTAAAAATTAATGAAATCTTAAAATCGACATTAAAATAAGTAAAAATATGGTATTGTGGAAAAATCTAAATCAGTAATTTTAATGTTAAAAAATATCATCCAGGGACCTAATCAAACTCTACAGCTTCTGCACAGCAAAAGAAACAGTCATTAGAGTGAATCGGCAACCAAAAGGATGGGAAAAAATTTTTGCAGTCTACCCATCTGACAAAGGGCTGATATCCAGAATCTACAAATAACTAAAACAGGTTTACAAGAAAAAAGCAAACAAGCCCATTCAAAAGTGGGCAAAGGATATGAACAGACACTTTACAAAAGAAAACATGCATGAGGCCAACAAACATATGAAAAAATGCTCATCATCACTGGTCATTAGAGAAATGCAAATCAAAACTACATTGAGACACCATCTCACGCCAGTCAGAATGGTGATCGTTAAAAAATCTGAAGACAACAGATGCTGGAGAGGATGTGGAGAAATAGGAACACTTTTACACATTCCTCAAGGACCTAGAAATAGAAATTCCATTTGACCCAGCAATCCCATTACTGGGTATATATCCAAAGGATTATAAATCCTTCTACTATAAGGACACATGCACACGAATGTTCATTGCAGCACAGTTTACAATAGCAAAGACCTGGAACTAACCCAAATGCCCATCGATGATAGACTGGACAGGGAAAATGTGGCACATATACACCATGGAATGTTATGCAGCCATCAAAAACGAAGAGTTCGTGTTCTTTGCAGGGACATGGATGAACCTGGAAACCATCATTCTCAGCAAACTGACACAAGAACAGAAAATCAAACATCGCATATTCTCACTCATAGGCAGGTGTTGACAATGAGAACACATGGACACAGGGAGGGGAGCATCACACACTGGGGTCTGTCAGGGGGAAATAGGGGAGGGACAGTGGGGTTGGGGAGTTGGGGAGGGATAGCATGGGGAGAAATGCCATATAGGTGATGGGGTGGAAGGCAACAAATCACACTGCCATGTGTGTACCTATGCAACAATCTTGCATGTTCTTCACATGTACCCCAAAACCTAAAATGCACTAAAAAAAGATAGCAAAAAAGTAGAAAAAAAAATATCACCCAAAGCAGTAATATAAAAACTATTAGCAAAATCCTGATTTACATGAGGAAAGATAAACAAACAAAAAAAAAAAAAGGAAAAAATCTTTATACGCATATAGATATATAAATAGGTTTGGAAATATGTTTATGTATATATCAGTAGATGTAGATAAAGATAGGTATAGATAAAGGTAGACAAATATAGGTATGTAAATATACATTCATATATATATAAACTATATCTATGTATACCTATATGGATAGAGATTTATTGTTTATTCTCTTTTTTCCTTTCTTACAGATGTATATAGGCATAAAGATATAGTTTTAGATACAGATATAAACATATAGATCTAAATATAGCTGTCTAGTAAATTAGTGGGAAAAATGTTTATCTCAGAGCATATGCCCTATGTATTTCAGAAGAATTAAATACATACAAAAACCAAATTAGCAATGGAGTAAGGCATAAGGGTGTCTCTGTGTGTGTGGTGGTTGTGTATGTGTACTTTTTTTCTTGCTACCAAAAGCAGGCATCATAAAGAAAGTGATCCATTTGTTTACACAAATATGGGTAATTTCTGTTGTGTTAATAAATGACAAACCTAAAAATGAATAACATTTGAGACATACATTGACATAATATATTGTAAAAGGTCATTACATTCTATGTATACATAACTATAATAAAGGCTTAGAAAAAGACAAGAACATCATTATGAGATTGAAACAAGATATTTGTGCCAGATAACTTCTGTTTCATGCTGAAGATCCACACTCATTCCAGCTTCATTCTTTAGGTTTTCTCACCCACTGGCTGCAAGCAAAATGTAACCTATATGAACACTGGAAGAAGACAGGAAGGAGGAGAGTGGATTATTAGTCTTCTGTCTTCTTCCCTTGAGGTCACCCAGGGATAGCTGAACTTAAAGTTATATATCCAACAGCTGTCCTCTCCATCCAGCTTCCAGTCTCTGGGTGCTAGTGACAAGTTTCTTTCCTTGTCACTTCTTGCCTTGGTTGACAAAGGCTTCTCCTGCTTTTAGTAGTCCACACATTTTGGACAATCCTTTCTCATTCCCTTAAACATGGTCCGTGCTTTTGTAAAGATCATCTTGATTAAATTAAATTTAGGGCAAGCCATCTGTTTTTGTCTGGGACATTGACAAGAATCGGTTTACAAATACAGAAAACATAAAAAATAAAAGTTCAAGTTAATTAGCAGTCAGATAGTCAAATATTATAAAATAAAGTACTTATTAATCATTATTCACCCTTAAGTGTTACCTATAATTAAAAGTTTTATGTTAGCCAGTGTTGCTGATAAATCAAGGAAACCTTAGGTTGGTAGAAATGTAAATTGCAAATTATTTTTAGTATAATTTTGGCAATACTTTTTAAGATATTTAAATATATGGTAAATATTTACCCAGAAACTCTACAGTCAGTACAAAATGCTGATTGTGTTAGAGCTGTCAGATAATCGAAAGAACATTTATTATACCTCTATCATTCAATAATAACCATTTTAAATGTTTTAACATACTAGTCACAATGTTAAGTTGGAAATAACCTAAACAGTTGGTGGTTACATACATTTGCTGTATTGATGCGATATATTAAGCAGTTAAAAACCTAACAGTAAGAGGTACTGATTAGTATGGAAATCTGTTATAAATTACTGCAGCATGAAAAATTAAGTTGCACAATGACACACACACTCACATATAGTACGACATTTGTCTAATGAGAACACAAATAGATGGAAAATAAGACTAAAACACATAAGAGGGAGAATTAAAAAGTAGTTATGCTAGGGAAAAGTGACTGGGTAATTTTCCCCCTCATGGGGCTTTCCTGTGTATATTTTATGTTTTCAATATTGAACATGTGTTAAATTGCAGTTTTAAAACTCTTCAAAAATGTCCACATTTTTTAAAATTATACTTTAAGTACTGGTATACATGTGTAGAATGTGCAATTTCGTTACATAGGTAAACACGTGTCATGGTGGTAGGCTGCACTCATCAACTCATCATCTATATCAAGTATTTCTCCTGATGCTCTCCCTCTCCTAGTACCCCACCCCACAACAGGCCACGGTATGTGATGTTCACTTCCCTGTGTCCATGTGTTCTTATTGTTCAACTCCCACTTATGAGTGAGAACATGCAGTGCTTGGTTTTCTGTTCCTGTGTTAGTTTTCTGAGAATGATGGTTTCCAATTTTATCTATGTTCGTGCAAAGGACATCAGCTCATCATTTTTTATGGATGCCTAGTACATGCTGCATATGTGCCACATTTTCTTTAACCAGTCTATCATTGATGGGCATTTGGATTGGTTCCAAATCTTTGCTATTGTGAACAGTGCTGCAATTAACATACGTGTGTTTGTGTCTTTATAGTAGAATGATTTATAATCCTTTGTGTATACACCCATTAATGGACTTGCTGGGTCAAATGGTATATCTAGTTCCAGATCCTTGAGGAATCACCACACCATCATCAACAATGGTTGACCTAATTTACACACTCACCACCAGTGTACAAGTGTTCCTATTTCTCCATATCCTCTCCAGCATCTGTTTACTGACTTTTTAATGGTCACCATTCTAGCTGACGTGAGATGGTATCTCATTGTGGTTTTGATTTGCGTTTTTCTAATGTCCAGTGATGATAAGCTTTTTTTATTCATATGTTTGCTGGCCACATAAATGTCTTCTTTTCATAAGTATCTGTTCATATCCTTTGCCCACTTTTTGATGGCATTGTTTTGTTCTTTTCTCATAAATTTGTTTAAGTTATTTGTAGATTCTGGATATTAGCCCTTTGTCAGATGGATAGATTGCAAAAATTTTCTCCCGTTCTACAGGTTGCCTGTTCACTCTAATGATAGTTTCTTTTGCTGTGCAGAAGCTCTTTAGTTTAATTAGAACTCATTTGTCAATTTTGGCTTTTGTTGTCAATGTTTTTGGTTTTTAAGTCACAAAGTCTTTGCCCATGCCTATGTCCAAAATGGTATTGCCTAGGTTTTCTTTTAGGATTTTTATGGTTTTAGGTCTTACGTTTAAGTCATTAATCCATCAGGAGTTAATTTTTGTGTAAGGTGTCAGGAAGGGGTCTACCACAATCAAGTAGGCTTCATCCCTGGGTTGCAAGTCTGGTTCAACATGAGCAAATCTACAAATTTAATCCGTCACATAAACAGAACCAATGACAAAATACACAGTTATCTCAATAGATGCAGAAAAATGCTTCTATAAATTTCAACACCCCTTCATGCTAAAAACGCTCAATAAACTATGTATTAATGTAATGTATCTCAAAATAATAAGAGCTATTTATGACAAACCCACAGCCAATATCATACTGAGTGGGCAAAAGCTGGAAGCATTGCCTTTGAAAACTGGAACAAGACAAGGATCCCATCTCACACTACTCCTATTCAACATAGTATTGGAAGTTCTGGCCAGGAAAGTCAGACAAGAGAAATAAATAAATGGTATTCAAATAGGAAAAGAGGAAGTCAAATTGTTTCCGTTTACAGATGACATGATTATATATTTAGAAGACCCCATTGTCTCAGGCCAAAATCTACTTAAGCTGTTAAGCAACTTCGGTAAATTCTCAGGATACAGAATGAGTTTGCCAAAATCACAAGCATTCCTATATACCAATAATAGACAAGCAGAGAGCCAAATCATGAGTAAATGTACACTTACAATTGCAACAAAGAGAATAAAATACTTTGGAATACAACTTACAAAGGACATGAAGAACCTGTTTAAGGGAAACTACAAACCACTGCTCAAGAAAATAAGAGAGGACACAAACAGATGGAAAAACATTCCATTCCATGCTCATGGATAGGAAGAGTCAATATTGTGAAAATGGCCATACTGCCCAAAGTAATTTACAGATTTAATGCTTTTCTCATCAAGCTACCACTGACTTTCTTCACAGAGTTAAAAAAAGAAAAAGAAAACTACTTTAATTTCATATGGAACCAAAAAAGAGCCCCTATAACCAAGACAATCCTAAGCAAAAAGAACAAACCTGGAGGCATCACACTACCTAACTTCAAAATATACTACAATGTTACAGTAACCAAAACAGCATGCTACTGGTACCAAAACAGATATATAGACCAATGGAACAGAACAGAGGCATCAGAAATAACATTGCACATCTAAAGCCATCTGATCTTTGACAAACCTGACAAAAACAAGCAAGAGGAAAAGGATTCCCTATTTAATAAATGGTGTTGGGAAAACTGGCTAGCCATATGCAGAAAACTGTTTACATCTTTTAATACAGAATCCTTCTAAGACTTAATGAGAAGGAAATCATGAAAATGCAAATTTGTCATTGCATCATGTTTTTAATAAATTCACCATTTGGAAGTCATCTAAATGTTCACAACTAGGGCAAATAAACTACAGTATAAATATCTATAGAATTGAATAAAACATACATTTTTGTATTTAGATAAAATTACATGGATTATATAAATGTATGTTAAAATGTTTTGTATGATTATTTAGGGGTGAGGTGGATTTATGGATCAAAAGAGCAAGAGGTGGAGAAACAGATACTGGAATGTTTAGCAATACATGAATGCATAGTGCAAAATAATAAATAATTTTTAGACTGTCTCACCTGTATATGCTAAGCTTTCTGCAGTTAACAGATGGATTTTTGTAATGAAAATTGCTATATAAAGTTTTACTAGTTACATGAAGCACTCAGAACCAATAATAAATCAAAGAAATAAGTGTGAGAGAGACTAAGCAGACAAACCACAGTTAGAAATCAAACCTCAGTGTGAGACTGAGGTTAAAATTACTGTTGGAATGGTGGAAACAAACAAAGAATTGAGAAAAAAAAATGAACAGATCTGAGTACAAAACAAGGTATTATAAAATGACTGGGTTATACTTGAGCACAGGGAATCCAGTTGTAAGTTGAGTGACTGGAAAGGCAGGTAAAACGTAGTTTTGTGGAATTGACAAATACTTGTCACCCATATCTTGGATGTTGAAATGAAATCCTTTGGCAGCATTGTGATAATTTTCAGTTTCTTACCAGTAATGCAGTGGAGGTTGACATCACGTAAAAATCTGCTTTCAAGATATCATTTCTTAAGTACTTAAGTAGTATAAGATAGAATTAGACAGGCATGTGTTATGATTTTATCCCTGAGTACTATGGGTCACTCAGACAATAGAAAGTAGTTATTCAATAAACAAATGAATAAATTAATATATTCATTATTCAACAGATTATAACGGTTTTGTTTATGTGACCAGTGTTCATATAGCTACAGAATTTTGCTCCCACAGTGAGAAATTATATCAAAACTATTTCTTAAAGTTCAGTGGTTTTAAGAATATTTTCACAAATCACAAGATATCTTTAAAAATTGTTTAAAATTTCTAGACCATTGTGTACAAACTGAAGGCCATTATGTGGAAAATTAAGAACATATACAATTTTAAATCTCTTTAATGAAATTGTCAGCTCACTTTATGATTTATTTCACATTATCCCAAATGATCTCAAAATTTCCTTCAGTAAAGATTTTATGAGCTGATTTAGATAGCTAAATGTCATATGTAATGTGTTACTTGATAATTCCTATGAAAATCATACCATTTCTTAAAAGTACAAAATCTTCAGTGACACTTTTCTCTATACCTTATGCTTAGTCTTGCACACCCTGAAAAAGTCATTTTCTTTTTATTTAACCTAAGATTGAATTAGCAATTGCAATTTATTCGCAAACTGTGACACAAAAGAGAATTAATCTTTTTACTATAAAATTAAGGACTACCAACACTGGTTGGTAATTTTGTTTTAGGTTTTTAAGTGCAAGATTATTTCACTTAAGAAAAATCAGAAATGGCCCTAAAGTGTAACCTTCTTAAACCGAGTACTGCACTATCTGCCTAGAACTATAATTTACATTTTTAATTGCTTCCAGACCAGATTTTTTGATATAATGCAGCAAAGTTGATATTGAAAGAAATATTTCATAAATCACTAAATCTATTGTAAACTTATCATCATTTCAGATAAATCACAAAATTTTCCACAAAGTGAATTAAATTTATAATAAATGGTCTATGTGCTGTGACTCAACCACATAAATTTAAAATTTAAAAATCTTTAATTCTAATGGACAACTGTCATTAAAGTGATTAATGAGCAGTTGCAAAGTATTAGCATCATCTAAAAGTGGCTTAAATATTCAAATTATGCTGGTGCCCCATAAATAATCTATGGAAGATACAATTAAAATCTGTATGTCCACTTAGGCTGTGTGTGTGTGTGTGTGTGTGTGTGTGTATCTGACAGGTGTGTGTTTATTTTTGATTGAATATGAGGGAATGATTTAAGAGTTGGCATGGAATAACAATCACCTGTTTATATTCTTAGGCTTCACCCATAGAGACAAACTGAAGCAAGAACTGAAAGGCTAGAGCTGAGGGACACCCTGCTAGTGAGACTATATTATACTCCCTAAAAAAAAAAACAGTCTGCTGTGACGCCATCAATTGTAAAGTTATTATAATAAAGGAAAAATGTGACTCATATCTCTTAGATAATCAAATGGAATGATCTACTATTCCATTATATTTATCTGTTAGTAATTTGGTGCTTATAATAAACAAAATATATTTGTCATATAAATATGGATGCATCTAACCTATCCAATGTGTAATGTTTCATATTTTAAAGATTTACAATAATCATATTTACTATTTTGTGTTTTTTATTTGTTGACATAGACGCAGAATCAGAAGCATGGCTTATATAGCAGCAGCAGGGGAGAGTAACTATTCTTGGTTCCCAATATCATCTGTGTAACTGGTGGTAAATTCTTGTCCTTCACAATTAAGTTTCTCAGCTCACAGATATGTTTAAAGCATTTACCAAAAGGAATTTTTTGTAGCTCAAATCCAAAATAATCTCACATTTCAATGACGCCATCCACAATTTATTAATGATGGGATCCAATTTATATAGAAATTTGTCATCAGCATCATTATCAAGACCAGCTTAAACAGAGAAAAAAGCCAAAATCAGTGCTTTTGCAAAATAAGCTGTTTACTGCGGTAAGCTTATCAACCATCATGTGCACGAAGGATCCAGGCTTCACACTTCTTCGTATTACCGTCTTCTCACATGTAGATTCCAAGGTCTCCATGAGATTGAAAGGGAAGGAAGTGGGAGGCACACTAGATCTTTTTTTTTTTTTTTTTGAGACGGAGTTTCGCTCTTGTTACCCAGGCTGGTGGAGG